>KZ345674.1:120589-131010 GCA_002352805.1 Teladorsagia circumcincta | reverse complement strand
GTGCATTTCCCTAGGTGTCACTTTTTGGGAGATTTTCTAATTGCTACGATGTCCATCATCTGTCACCTATGCTGGCGATGATCACTATCCAACCACCGCGTCTGATAGATCCTCCAGCCTAGTGATTTCGTAATGTCTTTGTACATATGTCGTGGCCTTAAAGGCACACCTCTCGATGAAACTGGTCTGGTTCTTTAACACGAAAATGCTAGCTTTGGTTCGTATTTGGACGTAGTTAAAAAATGGAAGGATCCGTTGAAAAGCTGCGGGCTTCTAAATTTTTTGCTGAGGCACTGAGAGCTTGAGCTTTATAGGTGAGAGAGCAGTAGGACGAGAAGGCGCAGACACTAGCACACTGGAAAAGAGAATATGGAAGCGGCGTAAGCGGTGTTCACAAGCCTCTAGTGTCCTTGCTGCGCAATTTGGAGCCGTGAAAACAGGGCATTTGCGACATTGTGTCAAATCCGCCGTACACACCAAGGGGTGTCCTGGCCCCTAACTCATCGTAGGTTGTACTTTCAGCACCTTACGTACCAACGTAATGTAGCCTCTACAGCTACAGAGATATCCTTTTGTTTGATTGACTGGACACTTCTTATTGTTTCTCAACTGTGTACATTCATTTTTAGATCAGGGGCCAGGTGCAGCAAGCCCCAACTAGGGGACAGGTCCCCAAAACTCTGCATCTCTGGACTCTTCCCCTATTCTTAGCCACCTTCCCCTATTCTTAGCCACAAGAGTTGCGTCATCGACAGAGTAGAGACGCAGGGTTTTGGGGACCCGACCCCTCGTTGGGGCTTGCTGCACCCGGCCCTAGAAAACACCTGAACAACAGATGACGATGATTGATCCTCTCTTGGGATGTGCCACGCATTCTACTTCCACTTGCATCGTCGTTACATTTGAATGCGATTTGGCCTATACAGTGACTTGCACGGGTTAGCCGATCTAGCTGAGCGGCTTTGTTCTCCCAAATGAGTCTGGTACCAATTGGAAGCCCCGAGGTGTCATCCCTTTCACGAACTATCTCCGAAGATCGCTTTGTGGTATTACGAGGGACGGCTTTTACAATTTCCCCAATCAGCCGCACGGCGACCGCGCGCGTCCTAGTTGCTCCGCCTCCCGAGTGTCATTTACATGGAATTGCTGTGAATCAGCATCAAGCCCCAAATATTTATTAGTAGGAATTGTGTACGCCACTCTCAATTATAATATCATACAATAACTGTTGCGTATAGAGTACAATATGTGACTACATACGTGGTGTACACAGTACAGTAGCAGTACATTGGACAAAAAAAGGATGGGTGCGGCGACGTGCGCGTGCGCGTTGCAGACGAGTGTGATTATGCTGAACTAATGCAATGCAGAAGAGGACGAATTTCACTACTCAAACTATATTATAAGACTATTTAACGAATATACAACATCGAACACAGAAACGTCATCGTCACTTCCCTCACTCAGACGAAGAGGGAGAGATTGCGTAAGAAGGGGATGGGTAAGGAAGCTTAGGAAGTATGGGTGTGGCGTGGGACATTTGTTCCTCGTTCACGCGAACAGCAACTAGCGAACCTTAGTAAGACCGCGAGGACAAACAGTGGGAAGGTGCATAGATATGAGCTATGTGGGCGGGTGGAAATGTAGGAAACATCGGGAATCATCGGCAGCGATCCGTTCGACGACATGGCGTATCCTTACGCACTTGCGTAAGGAAGGGTGAAAATTATAGGGAAGGGATTGGAGTTTTGAGTGGTAAGAAGACAGACGATTATGCTGGTTGTCCTGCACGTAGTCGATTCATGTTACAAGTCTTACAGTACAGATGATCATTCAATGGGTAGCAACCGGCACCTTCGACCTGAAATTAACAGATTTTTTTGACGCTATCAGATGCAAATTTAAAGGCAGTGGTCACGATGGCTGGTAAGCGATGCATTGAACGACGTTGGTGGACTAGACTCCTCAGCGCTGTGGGTGTGGTTTGGACAACTTTTGATGCCTTTCGGGTACTCGACAAGAGGCCCGTCGACAGGAGGCTGAAACCAGAGAAGCGGACGGGTTAGCGCACGAGTCGCGCGTGTTGTGCGATATAGGGTTTGTAATGGTATTCATTACTACTAATATTATTTTTATTGTTACTATTATTAGTTATTCTAGACGCGGAATTATTACAGTATGCGCTGCGACTCGTCCGCTGACCCTGCGTCTCTGCCTTCTTGTCACGCAACGGGCCTCTTGTAGGGTACCCGACGTCCTTCCACCAGTGACGCCATCACAACCGCACCCTCCCCAGCTGTTGTGATCACTGCCCTCATACATCGTTGCCTTACCTTACTGGATAGCTGCATACCACAGTCTTCGCATTTATAACAGCCTGGATGGAATGATTTGTCCATGGCTATGACTCTGACCGATTCCTTCTCACCTTCAACAGGCACAATGGGCTTGTTGCATACGGCGCAACGTGGAGCAAATTTTCTGGAAAAAAATGGTTTAGTATACGATCATGGCTAATTCTGAGCCACTCGCCGAGATGGGTGTTTATTTACTCATTTATTCATGCGTTCAATGGCACGCTTAGTTGACACAAGAAGGGGGAAAGCTGGTTATACCTGTTAAAAAAAGAACAAAGAATGAAAAGATGATTAATACGGAAACCTGGGATTTAACCAGTAGTAAGATAATAAAGGTACTGGTGTACCGAAGGAAGAGTGGGGGGGGGGAGGGAGGGGTGTATATTGTGGAGAGAGCCCATATACCCAACAGCCGTCTCCCATAATTCTCTAAGGTGAAACTTTACGGGGGACAAGGGACAAGGGAAAGAGGTATGTGAGCAGTTTCCATTTGCCCCGAAATTCCTCCACCCTCCCAGACTTGGTCCCTATAATGACACCCCTAACTGTACCAGCGCCATAATGAATATTGTTATCTACAAATATAGATTCACAGAAATAAACTTGAGAAAGTCATTCAGACAATCAGCTTTGAGTAAAATCAGTATCAAAAGATCAGGGAGTGATGCTGTAGGAAACTAATACCAAACCTAACGACGAACCCCAATCCTAAAGACTGAGGTCTCGGACTTTGAGTTATATGGCACCAGCGTTGTAGGTTGAGCCAGCATTAGTCGGCCATGGTGTGCTTGGCGCCGCTTTGGGGGTCAAGAACTTACCTGCACTGTGAGACAATTTCTACCAAATTTGACGGTTCCAACTGGGCGGTATGCTTACCGCCCAGTTGGAACCGTCAAATTGCAGTTGGAACCGGCAAATTTGGTAGAAATCACTATATACACTAGAGCCAGAGCACATAATAATATCATGGGGTATTTGAGTGATTTCTCACTTTGTAAGGGAGTCAAATAAGCATCATTCACGATTTTACAAAACTAGAAAATGCTGTTGCATTGCCTTTTGTTCAGTGGCGTTGTTTATTCCGTACGATTTCTTCGTATGCGCTCGCTTTTCGATACCGACTAGTTCTTCAGAGCAGTAAAAGTTACTGCTTATCGGTTCAGTTTTATAGCTCAGCGCATAGTGCTGTTCACCTGACTTTATGTACCGATATTCAAAGAACTGGCCGTAAATCTAATAGTATATTGCCAATGCTGTGCATAGACGATGATGTGCTCATCGAACATTTATGTTCATAAGCATGAATACTCGGCGAATTGCTACCCAAGGTTAAGGTTAGCTAGACTGCTATTTTTGATTGTCTTGGATAAAGGTAGGTGCGTGTCTGGTTTATAAACCGAAAATTCCTAGACCTATTTGATTGTGATATTGAACTATAAGTCCAGGCTTCAGCAATATACGGGGGCATTGTGGTGACAACGCATTTAAAACCGGGTAAACGTCCTTTTTGCTAAGGGTGGCCTAAAGGGAGGACAGTCGATGCGGTGCACCAACCATTTCCATCTTCTCAGGAGCTGCTGCCCTGCCCTGGGCTTGGTACTAAAACATGCCCACGTCTATTGCGATAGCGCCAAAGTCCAAAATGATCTACATCATCATTATTGCGGGTTATTGCTTTGATAAATCCCAACCCGGAACAGTGTTCTCTAAGAGCAGCTCCCGCATAGGCTAGCGGCATATGTTTGAAGGTGCCAATAAAAAAAGTCCGACGTTCCCCTTTATAACATCCTTTGAAAGATGGGCCATCTCGGCATGTTCAATGTGCCCAGCCCCTATCAACAGAATCAATTCGTTCCAAACGGAGCGGGGTTGAGCCACATGGGATGAATTTTCCAGCTTTTTGCAGCTTGCAAAGCCTCCGGTCGACGCTAACCCAACATTTTTAGCAAAACGTCGCCTCGTGGTAATAGGGCAGAAGTAAGCAATAAAGTTTCTATGCTCAGTGGTTTTTATTGATGGCCAAAAAAAACAGGAATTAGGTCTAAAAAATTGGAAATGGGGTCCTACTAGGCAACAACTTACTCTTGATAGCAGTTCACACAGTAAACGTTGTCTTTTGGATCGGACGTGAATGGAATGCCATCCAAAGATCGATTGCAGCTTTCACAAGTGAAACAGTTCACGTGCCATACACCTCCATGAGCTCGTAACAGTCGATCGGTGATCTTTTGTTGGCACTTGGTACAACTCTCGAGTGTATCCTGAAAAAATATCCGCATCAGGCGGGGGCATCAAATTGCGATTGATCAAAGGACCGAGTTCGAGCAGTCCATGAACCGTATAATGCAGGTAGGTACCCAAATTTTTCAAAAGCAAGTCTGCCTGCTCAGACACAATAGCTTGAAATTAACTGGCTTCTCAATACAGTATACTACAGTTAAACGGTTTTACAGGAAACTGTATGCGCTAGTGCTACCTTTTCTGCAGTTGAATTCAAGTTAAACGAATTGTTTGAGTTTGTTAGCTCTTGTTTCATATTTTATTCTGGTCCGCACTCCTCATTTGCCAACTCTATAGGAGCGTTTCCATGAGCCCACAATCCACAGCTCCGCTTCTTCAGCGTACTGGAGTTCGGTATAGTCAGAAAGTTGGCAGCAAGATGCGCTGAAGGGAGAATGAGAGAAGAACAGTCACTGACTTCTTACTTGTTACTTCTCTGCTTTTAGCCACTTCTACTTCGTTGGTGAAATCGCAGACAGGCTCACGTTTTTTGGGCCCTGACCAGGAAAAGACTTGGGCCACTTAACGCCTTGTTGTAGCCCTCAATACTCACTCTAGATCGTCCGCAACGTTTCCATACACGGAATTGGGATGTCGAACGTAATGTTTATATAAGCATTCGTATTCCTTCGCCGCTTCTCACTCGGAAAGATTCGTTAGAAAGTGGATTTCCCTCGGGAGCATCCCGTTGCTGCGCCGTATGTAGGCAACGTCACTAGGGTTGAATGATGAGCTGCGAGCATTTGAATGACTCGCTTAGAAATTGTATAATGAGCTGTAAAAATCAATAAATTCTCAGTTCAACATTGGGAATCTCTGGGGATTGCCCTCATTCAATGGCAACGGAGGATACCTATGTTTTGGTAGAGGTTGAATAAAGAATTATGAAGCTCAACACATGTTGTGTAACTCCTCCCGCAGTGGGCGGGTCTTCCATGCTAATGCGGCCATATGAGCAGGCCCAAATTCTTAAACACTGGAGTCTACCTAAAATAGAATAAGAACTACCCACAGTCCTTCCTGAGAGTGGAACTCTAGGCCGTTAGCTCTTTTTGAAGGGACCTGTGATTTTCCGTGGGATTTGTAACTTTCGGAATTCGTAGCCCTTGGAAATGCCTTGCAGCGGATTGCGATTTTCGATTCTTTGCAGATGTTTCAAGAGAAGGGAGCGATTTGTATCTGATTACCCGTTCCCATGAGAATGTGCCGACAGCGGCTGGCGGTCAGAGCTCGAATCCGTTCGCCCCCGTTGGCGCAGCATTGCTGAGTTTTAGATGGGCGGATGACGTCAGCAGCTGGCAAATGCCGATGTGCCGCTAAAATTGTGTGTCACAACACCAATTACTACGCCTTCATGTCTCAAGTAAAGCTATTTTCGGCCGGGGAAGACCAAAGCCTTCTCGTCGACGAAGACAATGTCGCAGAGCGCTATGAGCTTGATGGACTTCGAAAAGCCATGGCTCTCAGGTTAGGGTGTAACCAACCTAGGGGTAGGCTTCAGACAAATGAGCAGTTGATCCTTCTAGGATCGAATCATTGGCACTAGTCTTACTAGGCAGTCTTCCATTATCCTGACTTTAAAAACTGCTGATCCATGCAAGGTTAGGCACAGTACGCAATGTACTACCTGTAACATCAAAAAGCACCTAGTTCATTTCCATGCGGAATTGACATCAAATCCACGACACAGCCCAGAATGCATTTGTAAGTGATTTGTTGTATTGTAAATACGTACTGGGCAGGGTCATGAATTCCATGGATTTTGCCTACGTGGGGCAACGCTGGCAACAACCTCTGGGAAGTTCGGATAAGCTCGGCTTTTGTCACCTGGGGGGAGGAGAGAAATCGAAAGATTAGACATCCAGCACGCCCCTCCCCCCTTTCCACCGCTATAGGTCCTACCTTCATACTACCTATGAGTATGTACGGAGTACTTTCTCTAGAGAAAACTCCAAAAAAGAGACAAACCAGCCAGTAGGGCAAAACCTCAAAATTTTCTGAAACTGTTGTAAAATATTTGTAGGTTTCCCGTATTTTCGTCATGTTTCGGTGACTTTTAATAATAGAAAATATTCGATAAACGATATTTGAATTCGATCGTGATCTGTTCCGAAAATCCACTACCGACACCACAGAATACAACCCTATGTAGAGGGGAAAAAATCGACCCCTACTCTCGTGTTGGGATTAACTTCGACATTGCTCACTCATTTCGGGAGCTTCGTTGAAGCTGTGGAAAGCAGAATTATCGTCCCTATGCGGAGGGAAAGAAATCGACTTCAAATATCGACCCCGACGCGGAAAAAGCAAAGCACTTATTTTTTTATCGAAAAAAATTCAATCGAAAGTGAACTTAAGAATAAAAGTAAACTTACGTTATAGCAGTCACTGCATGTGGGATTGTTATCGATATTGTAGAACGACGTTCCGGCTAAGGTTTTACCGCATGTCTTACATTTGAAGCAGCTAATGTGGAAAATCTGAAAGTAGAATTTTGAAACTGGATAGTGGACGGGAAGAGCTTTTGTTTATTGCTGCAGTGATTTATAGGTTTTTTGAAATCTTCTGTTAGAGGGAAGTATTGAGTTTTCAAACGTTTTTGTTCTTTCCATGTTTTCATATTTAGCAGAAGTTAACAAAATGGACCAATACTCGCTGAACGCGGTGAGTCATGAGATGCAGGAAATAAATGCTCTAAAAATTGCATAACTTGATCTTAAAAGAGCACTAGGGCCACTCTTCGCCATAGCTTCTCCTCAATATGGTGGCTAAGACGCGTCCATAGTTCGCTTTTTGGAGACTGGGATAGCTATAGGATAGCTGAAAAGATAGGTATCGATTGGAATCGCTGGAGATTAGTAGACTAGGCGCATCTTCAAGCGAATCGATCAATAGGTATTTAATCTTGTTAGCGCACTATCCTACTCTCCGACTATCCTCATCTCCTTCTATCCTAGTCGCTTAACTGGTAGCAGATTTACCCGTCTTGAAAGAAGAAAGCTGGGTCATTGGCAGTGCTGTACAGGATCTTGTTTGGACCAATTTGCGCTCTAGCCTATCTGCGTTCAAGTGACATTATGATTTCGAATAGAAATAGGATGAGTGGCGCATCCCAGGAAGGATTGATCAGCGCGGATGGGAGACCAGCCAATACCTGCCTTCAATTCGGCGTGAAATTGACAGCATGGGCCAGAGTTCCAAGTAAACCATGATTCTCATAGTTACTAAAACAAGTTTAGTTTACCAATCAAGAAGGGGGCATTTTTAAATTTGAAGGGATGTTTTACAGCAATGTCAGTGTCATATGGACAACTCTCCCCAGAGAGTCAAACCGCAGTTAGATGACCGAAAACAAAAAATAATTGATCCAGAGGGCAAAGAAATTTGCTTGCGATAGATATGTCAACTTGCCACGATTAGTTCTTTAGTGTTTTCCCCATCCAGCGCCGTTAGCTCTTGTCAGGGAGCTCTTGTCACAAAGCCTGACTAGTGACACCGAGCCGTTTGTTGAAACGAACACTTTCGCTTCGTTATCTGGCTTCAAAAGCAAGAGGTTTTGTCTGATTAGGCGAATGGAAGCAAAGTTGATCGGCAGGAGTACTATCAGCTATTTCAATCTGACAATGAGAGGCAGCTGGCGCTTTCCGATAGCTTGGCTCTACATCTTTGAAAAGCCAAGCATCTTTTCCTTGATAGAACTGCTCTGTGGATTTTGTTGTCACTTTCCTCCCGAAGGGGGAGTGGAGGTTGTTGGGGCGTGCTGTAAAGTCCGATGGTTTACTCATGTTCACGACTGATGAGATGCGGAAATCGGTTACTAAACAGGAAGCTCGTCGCGCGACGAAAAAGGAGAGACACGCACGGGTCAGTGTGCGAGTCGCAGCGCATACCGAGCGATGTGGGACATACTATAAAACATTTTATTCAGCTTGGCACTGAGGATTTATTCAACTTGGCACTGAAGCACTACAGTCCGCGCTGCAATCCATCTGCGTCCCCGCTTTTTCGCCGCGCGGCGTGTCCCCTGTCGGGTAACGTTTTATGTCAGAATTCTAACCCGATTGGATTCACGCGCCAAAATTTCAGTCAGTAATAATGAGCAGTTACCCTGAAGATGGTCAGCTACTGGGGGGAAGTCGTGGCTTCAATAGGACTGAAGAAAACCTTGAATATACTACAAGTTATGCTCCGCCCTGAATGAGCACAGTTTAAAACTCAAAGGCAAGTCCCGAGATAATGGCTGTTCAAAAGAATTCAGTAATGAATTTATTTGGATGTGAGGAGTGGTCCGGAAAAGAAGAGGAAAGCAGAAGATACTTCAGATTACGCTCCGAATAAAGACCTCCTCTATTTCAGCCACATTCCACGTTGGGATAGAGAAGGGCGTTTCGGACGAGTTTCACGGACCTGGCACTAGTTCCTCCCGAACCAGTGGCATTGAATCGCAATGCGACCGCTGCCGCGACTGCGGCCGCGCTTTTCTCGCAGTCTCACGTGGCAGCAGAAGGGGAGGGGTTGGGGGGGGGTAGGGGAAGGGGCCTGCGGAGCGATGGTGGATTGCGGGTCGTGCGAGCAATTAGCGCCTCTTTCACGCGCATCCAAGCCGCAATAGGGTCGCACATCAACGCTTGCCCACCTGTTTACTGCGCTCAGAAATGGAACAGGGCTAGCCATTGTCCCAGACCGTGCCTTCGAGAGCTGGCGCGATGAATGGTGCTTTGAAGAAGGGCAAGTGTGCCGGCTACCAAAAAATTGTGGGCCTCCCTCTCTTTCCCAGGGCTGAGCAAGCCCCAATCTAGGATTTCTCAAAGTCCTCATGGTATGAGGGATTGTCATTCTTACATACTACAATATATCAAAGGACAGCGGTGGTGGAGCCTTTAGGCAAAGCCATTCCTTCTGAAGGAGTTTTATAGCATGGGAGAGGTTCTGATTTGAGCACCGTCTCCCATGTACTCCATCCTAAATCGACCCCCAGACGTTCGAAGAGATTATTTCGATCCAGTGTCATACGGAGCATTCCTCCCGTACAATCTCATCACGCAATCACGTCTTAACCGAATTGTTCATGAGCCGTGAAGATAGGGAGGCGATAAACTACAGCGAGAATGGAAAGGAGTCGGAGCGACACCTCTTTTGCGCCTTCTCATTGAAGGCTGTGTATTTGCAGACCTTTGCAGCGACTTGTCTCAAAGGTTCGATAGAAATGTTTTCAAATTCATGCATCCTGAAGGACTTTCAGAACATGGGGCGATTTTACAAAATAGTGCTTGGAGAACGGAAATGGGGTTCATTTTTTGCTGAGCGGTCCTCTGAATGCCAGAAAATGAAGAGAAGAAGAATTGTTTCGGGAGTCAGTTTTTGAGCCTAGGAGTAAAATTGAGGATTTGTAGCATCGATCAATTGTATATTGAAGGCCGAACGTTCTACATTCATTCATTCATAATGAAGGCTCTTCCGGATGATGGGCGAAAATTAGCTAGGGTGACAATCAGGGTTGGGCAATTCAAGAACTCGAAACTAAAGCACATTTCGGATTGTTTGTTTCCTAAAAAGTCATATGAATGAATGCGCGAAGACAGCCTCCCACAATTTTGATCAAAAAGAAACGCGTGGCGTATCCCAAAAAGGCAAAGTCACTAAGATCAGCTTGTTCCTAAAGCTCCAGCGACTCTTGTCTTTGATCAGTGGACTAACTACGACTACTCTACCGACTACGTGTCTAATGGCGGTAACTATGCCTGTCTAGGAAAGCAATAGCTAGACCCACTGATGAGCCCCGTG
>KZ345673.1:76100-89308 GCA_002352805.1 Teladorsagia circumcincta | reverse complement strand
AATGTCGCTGCTTATTTTCACCGCTCTGCAGCTCTTAGTTTTTAAGATAAAAACATTAGATTACGAGTGAATGTAATTTCAAGTGGAAGTACTGTTTGAAGCAGCCCTTATAGCTTGTCCCTGATCATTGTTATGAACCCCACGTGGATGTTCAGAGCTTGTAAAATATCTGGAAAGATAGAAGCTCTTCAAATACCCATGAATAGAGCCAGAGGTTTCCCGAATTGCTCGGCAATGTCTCAAGAACCAAGCCGAGCACCACGAAATGCATAAATCTGGCCTTTTATTTAAAAGACGAATACAAAACATTTGAGAAATTCAGTTGCGGATGTGTTTGGAACAAATATTCATTTTCATAGTCGGAATTGTTGTTTCACACAAAGTAATATTCGTTTTCTCAGGGTGACCTTATAATTATGAAACGGTGCAAAAATCAAGAAATAATTATAAAAAAGTTAGAAGAAAAGCTGTTCTTGCCAAAACTGCGTTACAGGTGTTATTCATAATGAGGAATCTGCTGGTGATATCAGAAAAATTCCCACTCGTCTGCTTGTGGCGGAAATGGAAAATTTTAGGGTGACCTTATAGTTATGAAACGCACTGTAGACAGTCCTGAACCTTGAATACCCAACCCTTCAGGCGCCCGCATATTCTCGAATACTTGAAAGTCGGGCCACTGTTATTTGATCAGGAAATGAACAGCGTATCCTCGTGTCAATTGCATTTTTCTTTTGTTGCCAGTTTTTGTTTTGTTTCAAAGATGACTTTTACAGCCGAGCCGACCATAGAGTCAGTTGTTCACAGCGAAGATGCGAAATTTCTTGATGCAACATTCATTACTTGTTTCGTCGGAGGGAGGGATTAGTAAGTGGTTTACCGTGATTCCGCCTGATACGTCGAAAATAATACTGACTTCAGCTGGAAAAATCCGACTTGCCCGTTCCGAACAGATCCAGCATTCAAGCTTACTTGTGTTCCTACTTTGATTGAATGTGGAAAAAAGGTAAAGGATAGTGTATTGATTTCAAAGCTTAAGTTCGATTTGTAGTTCAGTGGGACCCGCCTTTGTTCATGGTATCGTTGTGTTTTGTCATTATATTTCCGGATTAAGTTGAATCAATTTGGGATGTGTGGGTCTTGTAAATAAGGGTCAGTTCAATAAAATGAGGAACAGGGGAAGTAGGGTGTGGTAAAGGAGACAGCCTCGCATGTTGACACTGGACACCAGCATTTTTCCACCTGGAGTTAAAATGGAAGCATTAGGTTGATCAGATAGTTTACTGCCGTGACTCTATTGTAAATATCATAAACGAGCTTGCTTGAAGATCAGAGGCGTACGCCATCCCCGTCCAACATTCGACATCTACGCTCGGATAGTTGGTCAATTCTCTCCTCTTACGATCACAGAAATGGGAGCTGGAACTTGAATTAGACGCCGAATGCATCCCTGAACTGATCATCCGCCTCGAACTTTTCCTCATTAAGGATTTAGGGATTCTGGTGAGAATGGGAAAACAAAACATCAAACTCCGCAAAGGAAAAAGTTTCAGCCTCTTCCACTAGAAATACGACCGCTTACAGCCAGGGCAAAATTGCGTTGAGGACATGGTCGCGGCAGTACGACCTCCCCCACCCCCTCCCTGAAATCGCTGAAATCGGGGTCTTGTTACGGTAGTTGCGGCGCGGTTTGTCCCTGGTTGATTAGTTTGAGTAACGCCCACAACTATGCAAATCTCCACACCCTTTAAGAAGCTACCATTTTTCCTTTCCATAACCTTTTGAACATGTTGTGGTTGGGTCAGGTAGATTTAGGTTCCTAGTTACCAAGCAGAGCTAAAATCGCTCTAGAGGCTTTCCCCTCGGAGAGATAGTGTCTCTCAAACTGTGTGAAGTCAGCGTCGAGGGCGCTGAAATTTTCGTGACAGTTTCTACTATTTAAAAGGCACCTCTCTAATTCCGTGAAGACATGAAAAAGAGAAGACAGTTCGAAAAGCGATTTGTAATAGTTTATACAGCTTCTTTCCGAATTTGCTAGTTGATAAGGGATTTCGACGAAGATCTATCAAGGAGGATTTGGACGGCAACATATAAAGTGCTTCCTTATTCTTCATTGCAAGCTATTATCATTTTAACAATTCTCGAAATGCTCTGAAATCCATTTTCCGCGTATGCGATAAGAGAAGGGGAGAATCTTAGTCGTTCGATTTTGCCGCGGTTTATGCCATGCATCGGACCTCCACTCAAATTTGCAGAATCAATTGAAAGGTGTTATGTGATAATGGACTGTTGGCGGGAGCTATATTGTAGTGAACTGTTACACAGCACCTTCAACCTAAGTACCACATTCATTTGCACAAGGCATTTCATTCACTTTGCTCTTTTTTTTTACAACACAAACCTAACAACAGTGCAATGTCTACGCTGTAGATAGAACAGGTGCCTTCACGGTGCGTGTAAACAACATGAGTCCCGCATCTGAGGAGCAACATGAGTCCCGCATCCCGCATTTGCTGGTTACTGACTCTCGCGAATCTCCCGTTAGCCACCGTGATAAATACGTCTCCCTGTCGAGGATTTCCTCTACCGATGCTCACCCTGCTCCTGCTGAAGCACGCGACACATGTATTTGGTGTTGCTCATAGGGGCGTCAATACGTGGTTGTGGGCAGGACACTGAACAGTAAAGGCGGTGAAGCAAACTTTCATAGCCCATTTATAGGAAAGTTCAGCAGATGGTGGGAGCAGATTCGGCCCAAGCGTCTAGACACGCGTATAGAATTGTCCCCGCCTCTTATTTGGCGTTGGGCTGATGTCCTTCCCAGTGAAAGGATAAACCATCAGTATTCTTCACTTTGCTTTGCATTCCTTGGAAGTTTGTTAGGCCAACTGGAATTGGAATACTGTTAGAACTCAAATGAAAGTGGAAGGCGTGGCACATTTTTGATCAACGCCGAAAGTCTTATCCTTCACTATGTACGGATGATTAAGTATTTCTCATCTTCATTATTGCTTTTTTAAGCACAAACGATTGCTGGAGAAACAACTAACAAACGAAGGAATGGTGAAGGACTTCTTTTTTGAATAACGCTTGATAACATGTGATGATTGCTATACTCTGTGATTTTTCAAACGTGATTCTTTTGATTAAATACTGTGATTTTTATTCCGCCTCACGCTTGTAGTGAAGAAATCACACTTGCGATCAGGGACACATTCCACAAGTTGAGCGGAACAAGCCTGTTGAAAACTAACTGCAACCTAGACTGGTCTACAACCCCACTTCCTGAGCCAGCTTCATTTCTCGAATTTCTAATTTGCTCACCTTCATTTGTTCACGAAGGCGCTAATCACTTTTGGAAGATTTATGTCATCCTGCTCAATTTAGGCTGCTTCTTACCTTCTTTTTTCCGCTGACAAGGCACCTAACCTCCCCTTCAAAAAACGAGAAAGTCGTCGGTGCAGTCATTACACCACAACTGACGACAGCCGCGAGAAATCAGCAGTTGACACGCCACTTTCTGGCAGCCGTCGTCAGATGTGGTGTAAGGTCTGCACCCGACGCTTTCTAGTTTTTTTTTTTTCGAAGGCGAGGGTATATACAAGGGAAGGGGCGGACAAAAAAGTAACTGAACTAAACTGTAAAACCATGATTTTCTCGTGGATGATACCGTTAATGTTGTGGCAGCTTTCCTGAAGGCATTCCTGAAGATTGCTTACATAAATACATGGAAAGGGAACTTGTAGCTGCAGCGGTTCGGCTTTTGAAATAGACCTTCACTGATATGCTAAATTGTTTATCGAAGTTTTTCTGAACAAGCCATCTCTTGATTGTTAGGCGTATGACATTCTTCATTGTAGTTCACGGAACAGTCTTGATATATGTACAGGCTTTATTGCATCAAAATATTACGGAAATGTTCGTGTTATGGTTTTTGCTCGGGCCACAAAAACAGGTACGTGAGGCCGCGCCTTCCAATGATCCTGAAAAGTCGGTTAAATGTCATCTCAATGTCAACAACAGAACGGAAGAGCTTGATAGAAGTGGACGATGAGAATGAACGACAATAGGTGCACAGATTGAGCGAACCGCAGAGTCGTGCCTGCATTGTTAGAGACCCCATGCTCAATTTCCCCTGGAATTTAATCATCCACTTGATACACTACGTCAAAGGGAACGAATAAGCTGGCTGATGAAGACTAGTAAGAATAGCGTCGGGAAGTCACCCATGATCCCGTAATGCTTGATATTTTACAGCTGAAAGTTTGTGCGCAAAATCCTACAGTTTGGGTCAACTCAGCCTCATTGTGGCATACATTGAAGACCGCACCTTTCCGAGTCCTGAAATCGTAATCAGGGTCAACCGTTACCTTCGCACTTTTTCAGAAGTTTGACCCCCTTCTCAATGGGTTCTCAAGGCGACCCACCCCCACCAACACCATCAGTCTTGGAGGGCTCCCCAATACAATCCTCCATTCCTTCGAACCACCACCCTCGCCATCATGGCAGTTTCTAGATTTTGGCCAGTCGACACAGCCCAACTCCGCCCACTTTCTCATCGACGTAGTTCTCACAAGGAAATGATTCAGGAAGGCGCAGCAGGGGTGATCCTAACTCACAGGCAAGAGGTCCTGGGATCGACTTCAAGCGAGTTCGAACTTTCGCTCTTTTTGGAATTACTAGGAAGCCTGTTAACACGTTTTTTGACATAAGTGAAGGTGCGATCTCTCAATGGGTTCGGTCCCGGACTCTTGCCTATGGGTCGGGGTTATCGCCGCTTTCCCGCTTCATAACATTTTTTTTCAAGAATCGTTTCACAGAAAACGAAAGCAGATTTGAACTCAGCGTATTGAGGTCGTCTATACCTTCTATTTCGGAGAACGAAAAGAGCGTTGAGTGCAGACGATACACCACAAATGACGACGGCCGCTTTTTTGATTTTGGCTTTTTTCATGGCTGTCGTCACTTGTGTGTGGTCTGCACTCGACGCTTTTCGCGTTTTCCGAAATGGAGGGTAGGTATACATGTCGTTCAAATTGACGGAATGACCAGTTGACCTTCCTTTGTCAAAGCCGAGGGTGGATCATGATTTTCAGCATTGGAATACTTGCACGAATATGGCCGTAGTCCTGTAGATGTAAATGTGAACAGACCTCTGCAGAAGCACCCTATCATGCTTCGATCATTGTCCTTGCGGCAAATCTCCACACATGTCTTCTCCATACACGGATCGAGACTGGGGAAGCTACTGAATGAGAGTTCTTTTCATGAAGCATGGCTATAACTGGTATGTGATAGTGGAGCAAGAGAAGCACTTCTCCTTCGACTCACCATGGAAGTGTGATATGTGGACTGCAACGAGGAGGACATTCTGCTGCCAATACCAATAGTGAAAGGGAGAGGAGTATGACAACGGTCAACATAACACTCAACGCTAAATTCGGAAATTCTTGAAAATGGACATCGTCTCAAAGGAATGCATTTGCATGTAAGAGATAATATAGAAAATTAGGAATTTCGGCTCAGGAGTGGGATCAATTGTAGAAACTCGGAGCATTCCGCGCCTCAGTTTCATTTCCACATTTAATCTTGGTTGAAGAGGGGAAGTGAAAGTGTTTCGAACAGGAAGTGTTGATGAAAACGCGTGAATGGCAAAAGCCGTTTTGCCCCTGTCCACGCCTTTCATAGTCTGAAACTGGTTTTCGAGGTAATACAAATGGGATTTATCTCTTCAACGGATTCCCTTTACCCCTTTAAACAAATACTATCATGAAGAGGAAGGGGTCGACTGATGGTAACTAGTGTAAACAGGTCTCTACTATGGTTGACCTAGTGGTTTTCGAATTCAACCATTACATAGGGTTCCTATTCTGCAGGACAATCAGCGGACAAGATCGAAGATACACAAGGGTTGGCGGGCTCTGGGTTGGATTCGCGGAGAAAACAGCACTGCTGCGACGTTGGATGCTTCCTCACTCAGTGAAGGCGCGTTTCCGACCATGTACAGTAGCGATCAAAAGTGTACGCCGATACGGTTCTCCGTACATTCTTTTTCTCTCTCCAAGAAAGAGCCAAAATAAGTTGGAGACTTTTGTACCAAATGTCTGAATGCTCAAGACTTATGAGTTCAAAAACACCAGAGAACAACTATATCCTTTCCTTAGAGGGAATTGTTCAGGTGAGAGCAAATTATATACGAGGTGCGGTTTCGGTGAACGCTTTTGACCGCTACTGCACATAATGTTGATCGTGGATCGTGCATCTCAAGGAAAGGACCCAACGCCGAAGAAGGGGGAACTTTCGCAGTGGAGAGACACGTGGACCTTATGAGTGTGCAGACCGGCACGCAATTGACGTTCAAGAATGTGACCTAGGCGATCTAGCATGGCCTCAGTCTTGGCGCAGTTGGCGAGGAACGCCCACTTTTCGCGTTTTCTCGTCTCTGAGTCTCTAGATCTCCGGCGGAGGTAGCATTATCATGAAGAAGGCCGCACCGAGAGCCACATCAATGCGAAAATGATCAGGTCCCATTTTTTGATTCCTAGGCCATTTTCTTCGGTTTTTCCTCTTTCGTGCATCACTGACCATCTCTAACTTAATTTGCAATGGGCTGCTTTTTCATCGTGTTCCGCCTTTAAGATTCTGCAGTTGCAGACGCGCTGATTCAAGTTTATATCTGTGAAGAAATCAAACAAACGAGCGACAAACAGTGCCCCTTGTTGTTGCCAAAATTAGAGGTGTTGATAGCTACTGAATAACACCTCCGAAACTAAGAAATCATGTTCCAACAAAAATAATAGAACCCCGTTGGATTTTTGGGCTCCCAGAAATTATCGATCAACAATAAGCTGTTAACCAATATCTCACTGGAACCGCCAAGCATTCTAATTCTTTCCAAAAAAGCAGTGGGACTTATTGCAACTGTGCCTACAGAATGACTTGAGCGAGCTAGGCGCGTGCGAGTCAATGTTTTCTGGAATGCAAGAGGAAAATAAGGATGCACAATTCAAGGATGGTTCAGGGATGACTGATACTCGCAGAAGACCAGCTAGAATCAGGGTCCAGATTAGTGGAACTTGCCACCACACCATTCCGCTCCCAGGGTTTAGGTCGTCCAGGACGTAAGCGCTTCTTCAAGCACTTCTTTGGTTGTTGTATTGACTGGTGCATGAACATCAAAAATAAGGGTGATCTTCGCTCTGAACGTTAAAAAATTAGCAGTCATTCTTCGCTTGGAGAGTACGGTTTTAATAGCGTTAGAAAAATGTCTGGTTGTAGCAAAGGGGGAGGGGGGGGGTGATTAAGGCAACACCCCCTGATCGAGTTGGTGGGTTACAGGCGTTCGATAATGAAACTGTGGATACCGAGTTGATTGCAAATGACAAAAGAAACAAAGAAAACACCCCAAACATGGTTTCCCCTTGAAATTAGAGACGGGGTGTCGGACGAGTTGTCTAAGCTAGCCTGCATTTCTTGCTGGCTTATGCCATCAAGAAATGCAACTGCAATTGCGCATGCACTGACAAAAACAAATACTATGGCGTCAATACAAACAAAGATGTCGCGCACTTTTGAACTGCGACAACGACACATCTTTGCTCCACGTGGGCTACTCTATCCCCCCAATGAATTATGAGCTGACTTCTGCTGGGAGTGTTGCTTCAAGACAGAAAGCGACTTTTCCGCTTTTCGCGCGTGAAATTTTTTTTTGGCGACAGGAAACCCCCCCCCCCAAGTCCACCAGCCTAAGAGTGGACCCGAGGTTCCTACCCGAAGAAACTTCCGCGCGCAGCAAACGGAAAATCGCTTCCTGTTTTAGTGAACCATGCCACAAAGATGGCAACCTCAACATTTCGACGCTGTCGTGTCGCCGCTCTCTCAGAAACTTCTGTGGCAGGACTGATTGAAGTAGTGTCACGTTTCAATTGAACGCATTACTTCTATTCCGCAATTCTATCGAGCTATTACGTTTTGATGTGGATCTGTGATGTGTGAGCTATTAGTTCCTTCCTGAAGTGTGTATCATTTCCTCCGACGAGTTGCTATCCAAAGATAATCCTGGAGAGGAAATGCAACCGAACGTATTATCACTAGCTGCTGCCCCGTCCCCATTCATTTATAATGAGATGTCTGGGTCTTAAATCTAGTATTTCTCTGATCTGATAATTGAATCTACATAGTTATTGATTCTAAATAGTAACAAAGTCTTCTTCAGAGACTTTTACTACCGAACTGACCGCTCAAAGTTGGCATTTTTCATGTTGCAGTGCTGATCCATTACGACCTTTTTTTTTTTCGAGTCATTTAGACGAATTGCCACTCTTGAGGCAAACTTGCTTACAGTTGCGCTTGCAGTTGCGTGCATCAGGCGCGGAGAGGAGAGTGTGATGAGAGAGAGCGCAACAAATGAGAGAGCTCCAGACAACAACTTGCTTCTGGCAGCAAACGTTGCAGCTGCTGCAGCTCACTTTGTAAGCCCCTAGCGCCCTTGTCGAGCGATTTCCTTGCACGGAGTGCAACATCTGTGATCGTCGTCCAAGTATCTATCGTACAGACAGGAGGAAATGGCTCACTCTACTTCGGCCTGGGTTGTGCCTTTAATGATCACGGTAGTGCTGTTCAGAAACTTCGCAGAAATCCCCTTCTTTCAGGGATACATAGAATGCGCAAAACACCGCCAGGGATTTGGGAAGACCGCTTCGCCATTCCAATTTTCTTTGTTCACAGCATGCTGATGTCTAGCGCTTCCTCATCTGTTGTGTTCTCTTGTCTACCCTGTTTTGTCCGTGCTCACTATCTCATTGTCTTCACCCGAATAAGTATTTCACGCCTGAAAGCAACAGTTTCAGCAGGGTGGGCGTGGCCGGCATCGGCTGCAATCCCCTCGGCCGATTCCGACCATGCACACTTCGAAGTTGTTTAGCCTCTAGTCAAGAAGTGCGACTGAACAAAAACTTACCTCGGAAAGTCGTTAGGAAAGGAGCTGAACAGCTTCTAAGTGTTCGGGGTCGGAATTGGCCGAGGGGATTGCAGCCGATGCCGACCACGCCCACCCTGCTGAGACTGTCGCTTTAAGTCTAGCATTTTTGACGGGTTATCTCTTCTTTGCTTTACTGCCATCCCACTTTGACCCTTTACCTCCGTTTTCGAATGCATGAACCACACCAGTTTGATCCTGGGACATGCCCTCGAAGTTATTCTATTGCATTATTAATGGACAAAATGGTAGTTTAAAAGAACATGCAATGAGTGCAGGTCAGTGCTGTCGGTTGATATGCTGGACCTACCTGAAGCAAAAGTCAAGTAGAAAGTGCCTGTAAGGAATTATGATGGGTAGCCTAACAAATCAATAGCCATTTTCAATTACTACAATTTAGCACGGCCGTGCCAGTTTTACAGAAATGCTGACCTTTGTGAACAAAACTTTTGCCTCATGATCAGCCAGGTTGTTTTGTAAATTAGGAGTTCGTCGAGCGGGTCCAGCGGTTACGATAGGATCTGAGTCGAGAATGCCGGTGGGGGCCGAATCGTAAGCCCGAGAAAAAAAGGATAGAAATTCGTCGAGGTGGGACAGCGGTCGTTTGGAAGCGTCCGATAGCCGACATCTGCTAACAAACAAGCTGAAAGATACGGTTGCATGAAGTGAAATGCTCTTCCAGAATTAAAGGCGAAACGCTGTTACTGGCAACACACTGGTGGGCGGAGCGGTTTCGAGGCGTTACAGTATCTAGGTTCTGAGCTTTATTGTGCTCCAACTAGGTCACCACCACGACAACTTACACACTCCGCATCCTTTGCCGCCTGGCTAGTTCCATCGGAGGATGTACTTTGTGCATCCTTTTGTAGTGGTCACTGCCTTTGAAAGTATCAGTGGTAAAGCACCAGGTCTGCGGCCCCACGCAGATTTCCTAAAGGTGTACTTGGCTTATATTACAGTATGAGTAGCAGCGCCAACAATGTCCTGGTCCGTTTCCTCATAATTCAGACGGGTCTAGCACCGATTGCCCAGTTATGCTCAAGATTTCAAGATTCAGTCCACGCACCATTAGATGTTCTAAAGGTAGAGGGGATCGTATCGATGCCCTCATGAAGAACGTGGTCCTACCGACGCAGCCATTTTCCTTGACGGGTAGTTCACCCTGGGAGGAGCAGTCAAGGTGTCAGCAAAAGCAAACAATCGCACAGCTGTTCGAGAAGCACTCCCGTGTAAATTCGGTTTTGTCCCGCCGATAATGATCTGTTTACACACAATTCAGCGTTCGTTGGATAAATTTATACCACCTGACCCGATGATCAAAGGGCGCAGGTAAGCCGTTTGATTTTCGCGATTTTAGTCAGTCTTCTTCTTGAACATTTTTGGCATTTTCGGGTAAACACTGAAATGCTAGTAGCTGAGTCTCCACGTTGTCGTTGAAATCTCGGCATTATGAGCCTAATTGTTTTATCCTTGCCACGTGTATATTCGAAACGTTTACTGAATGGCCTGACATTTCGACCTTCTCTTCTCTTCAGAGGCTCGAGTAGAGCTCAAAGCATCTGATTTCGTGAGCTACCCATTGATACCTTCTAGCGTTTCCGACGCCGTGTTGCAAACACCTCGGAATCACCCAGTATGACGAAGAACTCACCCAAAGTCCCACCAGCGCTGTGGAGTATGCGGAGCATTGCTCACACCCTGCTATCAGTATAGTATGGGCAAGTGAACACCACTGGAGCAGGTAGCCATGCGCTCGCAATTTTCGAACGAGGGGGTCGCATTTGTCGTTTCGGAAAGGGTGGTTGCATTCTGGTTTCGAGCAAGGTTATAATAGTGGGAATGAGGTTGATGGAGGCCGTAAAGGCAGTTGTGTTTGGACGAGTTGTTGATGATTTTGATGGTGAATGTTTTGCGAAGTTAGGCAAACTTGGTGGATTTACCGCTTCATGATACCATTTTAACCCGAGGGTAGTGGTCGGGGACGGGGAAAAGGGGGTCATAATGGGCTAGCCTTCTAAGACTGATGCTGGTGATGAGTTCGCATCGAGACCCTATGGGAAGGGGTCGCAAGATTTTAGCTATTTTCTTGCGAAAATCCGGATTACCCCACGGCTTGCAAAATCTTCGTTCCGTATGCCAAGTTATAACGCTCTATATTAAAGTTTTTGTTTGATGCTCTCCAATTATAAGTTCGCCAAGTAGGGTTGTAGGGTGGTTGGTTTAGGTGACGGATACTCACAGGTCCGTATCACTGGGTTTTTATTATATGAAGCCTTCGCCGGCTGGATGTTCGTTGATGCGAATAGCTAACACCTTCTGTCCGCGATGTACTTGCTGTCATAAGCCCGACATTTAAGGTGACAAATTACTCCCACTTTTTTACCGTCTCCAATCTTACCATATGAACAATTCACACAAGGCTGTGTTATTTGCCCTTGTGGTAAAATTGGAGGCAGTAAAAAAGTGGTAGTAATTTATCAGCTTGAATGACGAGCTTGTAATAGCCGATACGTCGAAGAAACCGCAAGGATGCCTAGCTATTTCCATCAGCTATTCGCAACATAGCGGAAATGTCTTTGATGTCAAGTGTTCCATCTTGGCATACAAGATGGAAATGTGGTGTGAAAGGCCTTGAAGCCATTCTGGATTTTCGCAGAAAAATCACAAATGAACAAACAACATGAGGCGCAACGATTGAAAGCGTTTTTCTTCCCTTTGTCTTAGAGTATGAGTTATGAAAGTGGGCTACGTGCGTCAAGGCAGTCTGACATACTATATAACGCGATGAAACACTGGTGAGCTTCATTTGCCTACGGGTTGGTGCCAAATGATGCCAAATGTTAAATCAGATTTCATATTTATGGTCAGGACCATTTTGAAATCAACAAGTAGCCGCAACCTTGTGTGCAAAATTTAGTCGCCACGGGGATAGAACCACTGAGAGATCATTCATCACTTTTTGGCTCTCCTAAAACCGTTTAGCGGAAACGTAACATGGTTTTGTGGCCCATACATGAGTCCCTACAATATGCGACAAATCATTTTGAAAAAGCGCGATTTGCCCTTAACCCCCCCCCCCCAGCTTTGTGACAACATATCGTAGATCGTGCACCGTGCAGACCAACCAGGCAAATCAGCAATTCCGATGTTGCTTATTTGATACCTTTTTACTTTCGATGGAAACGAATACTGGCGCGTCACCTGTTCGCCGTGAACCGGATTCCTAGTCCATATCTTCAAATGCTTGCCAGACCATCAGCTTTCAAGGAATAAATCCGTGCAGGAATTCGATTCGCCCTAAATTTTCTAAAGTGGTTCAAAAAATTGGGAACATGCATCACGGCGTGTTCCCAATCTGATGACTATTATACAGACACCGGATTTCCTTCATTTGTCTGGCTTTTCCTAAGGCGATGCATCATCGTAAACTCTTCACTCCGATTAAGAACTTCCGGTTTAGTGCGTCAAAGTCACGATTATATCGGAAAGTAGTGCGTCTATCCATCATGGTGAGGACTGAGCAAATTTCACCTGAGAGTGGAGGTTTTCCACTCATATTTATTCTCATTTTTTTCGGTAGGGCACTATGCCGCGCTTATATGGCCCGCCTTCTTTGTTGCTCTTTTAAGCCTCATGGATGCAGTGCTTGCTGGGTGGTCTCGTAATCGTTGGGTAGTTCTCACCAATTTCAATTTCTATCATTAGTGCCATTACTATCTCGGGATTTCATTTGTTTCTTTTGTTCAAGCAGTGGTCGAACACAGTGTCGTTGGTAACACATCGAAAATGAACCTTCCAGTCTCCTCACTTTTCTGTTTTTTTTTTCGAGCGTTCCGCTCCATAGATAACTTCAGATTACCCTAAAACTTCACAAGCAAGTCTGCTTTATTTTTGTGGGAGCAGGTCGACGGACTACTTTAGCTTGGTCTTTTAAACCGCCTCGATTGGATCCTCTTGCCTGCGCTCTCTCGCGGGTCCCTCCTTTCTCTAAAACTTAATCGTAGGTCTTCCACTCGTTCTCTAATCGTCTCTGCTTCAGCCATTCGTGGCAGGACAGCGCAAGAGAGGTCGAGTAACCCGTAACCCGGGAATAAGGCCACCTTTCCGTCCACGCCGTTCCATTTTGCTCGACGATGGACTTGTAATAATTTTTTTTATTGACTTACTTAAAGCCACAAGTCAGGCTCAGTGGACCGAACCAAGCCCTTTTGTCTGTGCATGGCTTCGCACCGAC
>KZ345673.1:56979-70119 GCA_002352805.1 Teladorsagia circumcincta | reverse complement strand
TTCCAGATGATCAGGTTCTCTTTTCTCTGCTCGATTTGTACCACTTCCGCTGTTCGACTCTCACCTTACAAATTTTCGTATGGAGTGATCGTGTCTAGGGAAACCAAACGATCAATCTGGATGGATTTCGTGCGTTTCTCTGCGAGTATTTCGACGTTGAGCTACCGGAGGACTTCATCGAACAACTGTTTCATTCGTTTTCAAAGCCACAGAGCTCCAAAGGTATTCTGTATTGAACATTGTCTTCAAGTAAACGATAATGTCTTGGGTGAAAGTGCATGTAGTCGCAATTTGAAAACACTTGTTTCTTTGGATTAATAAGCTGTTTTATGCTAGGAGAAGTAGCTTCTCAACGGCTCGCGCAAGTGAGTTATCTCTGAAATTCCCAATATTTGCTATCATACCCAGCCGCCAGTCCATCGAAGGCATGGATCAAAGACTTTCAATGTGAGAGACAGAGTGGGAACTCCTTTAGGGAGCCGGCCTGTGTCAACTCGTACCTTTACTCATAAAAGTCCCAAGACCGGCACCACCATCGTATCAGGTAGTCCCTGTGGCGTACCAGAGCACTTCATGGATGTCTCTGATTCGGAGAACCCGAAGAATTCCATTACTCGACAGCAGAACTTTCATGAGGAAGCCAACCGTTGGTGCAAGGATTTCTCCGATATTTTACTGAAGGACGGAAGCAACCTGTAGTTCAACGCTCATCGCAAGCAAATGCGAAACCATTTTGGGGAGTAGTGGAGAAACCCTAGAATTTTTAGGTGTTCTTGCGGCTTCAGAAGACCCTCAAGTCGTTGAATATTTGCGGAGCTAAGCTCAGGGTTAGACCAAGCGAGGCGTAAAGGCGCCATATATATGTAGATCCTCTCAAATTGGAATCTTCGAATTCACTTGAAATTTATAATATTTCCTTTTCACCCTGCCTCGATCTGCACAATATCCTGTCCTCACTATACTGTTTTTTTGGCTGACGGGAAAAGCTTTTAATGAAATTGGTGCTACAGTAGGTTTGATGTGTTCCCAGTCAAAATGAAATGAGTATAGTCGGAGCGCTACGAGATCCAGGAGAAAAACACCAGAGGATATTTTTGGAGCTGTCTTCCTTTGTCTTCATTCCCTCTTGTGATTCTTTGTGTAATACCATACCTAAATTTTGATTTCTGGATACCCTACGCCAAGTAATGAAGTGGCTGCATTTGAATGGTCCACGCTGTGAAGCGGAGCAAGTTGGAGATTCCTGTCGGAAATCTTAGCATTAATCATGGTTTTTTGAATGCCGGCTATTGTTGAGAATTTATGCAGATTTACAGAGCGCCGGACTAGTGTTCTGGAAGAGGCTCTATCGACAGTTCGTGCAAAGTTGGCCGACAACTTATCCAAGTTCGAGAAACTGACGGCTCCATCAGAAGTGATCACACTTGATAGAATACCAGAGGAAGGTTCGCCTTTGTTTTCACGATTCTTCGGATCTACCGTGTCCTAACTTTTTTTGCTGCATTCTTCAGCGTGGATTTGTGACTGTAGTACGTCTAGCTGAGGCTAGGTGGAGGGCGCTGTTGAAGACGCAATGGCAATTGTATTAGAGCAGAGTTTTTGGTGTGCGTTGTGAATATTTCTCACGCTGATTTTCTAGTACTTTTGTGTTGTGAATGGGGGGTATTTTTTTATGACAAAAGAAAGGACAAGAAGTCGCCTCGAAATTGTTTTTGATCGTTGAGCCTCGCGAAACTCCTCACCAAACTAACCCGCATACTAACACTCTACCCTTGCAGGAATTACTCAAACTTGGATGAGTATGGTTAGATTGCAGAGGCCGACACGTGCGGTTGTTGTATCTATTATCGTGCAGCAAAATCGATCATCGGAAGCCTATAGAGGCTGGAGTCGACAGCCACGTTCGCAGTTTTCAAAAATTTTGCGCCCCCCCCCCCTTTCAAGGAGCCTCCATGCCACCTCCCATCACCACCACCAGTTTTAGAAGGCTCCCCCAAACACCACTCCTCTTTCTACTTCTCCGACCACCATCCTCAACATCATGGCTGTTTCTAAAGATCCTGAGACCAGTAGACATAGCCTAACTCCGCCTACTTTGTCGTCCAATACGGCTTGCTTTACCTCGACCCTCTAGTTTGATTATCGAGCAAAGGAACAACATCTGAGTGATAGCGTGACGGGACATTGGTGTGAATAAAGCTGTCGCGTTATACATCATGAACACGACTGAAAGATAATGGTCGAATACACAATGAAGCACGATCCCATGCTCTTCCCGCGTGGCCAGAAAAGTCGTTGTGAACGGTCGAAGTGCGATGAATGTATTTCTTCATTTTTAGGGGCTCTGGAGGTCCGCGTGATCAACAATAATATGGTCAGTGAAGCTCGAATTCCCGTCAAACCATTGTTTTGTACGCTATCACTCTTAGAACCAGACACACCCCAAAATAAGCTAGAAGGTTTGTTCAGAAGCCATCATGTCAGGAAATGAGCAAGTAGTCAACGAGTTTCAATAAAGAATTGCAGTTGTATTTCACGTATACGATTCGGACGCGAACGGCTTTCTGGACAAGATAGAAATTGACGGAATCATCGAGCAGATGATGAACGTGGCCCGTCATCAGCAGTGGGACACAATCGAGCTGGAGCCTGTGGGTGCCTATCTCAGGGTTCACCTGGAAGATTGGGCATTAAATACGGAAACCGCTTCAGATCCTCCGACAAATGATGGCCGACATAGACTCCAACAACGACGGAATTGTGTCTTTGGAGGAATGGCGGCGAGGAGGTCTCACAAACATTCCGTTGCTTGTTCTGCTGGGGTTCGATACGGTATGCCCTTTTGGTTTGTATTGCATTCATTGGTTATGATTTCATTTGTTTGCTGTGCGCGTTGCCAATCGAGTACAGAGATATCGTGACAGAATAGAAATGACGTAAGGTGATCATTCAGGAGCCATTCCATTTGAGATAGACAATGACAGGGCAATAAGAAGGCAAAACACGCGAGAGCACACCGAGCGAGAGCACGCTGATCTCCACACCAATCGCGATGATTGGGAGCATTGCGACAGGGGTCAATGGCTGCAGGCCCTCAAAGATCAACGCCCTGACCGCGCAGTTTTGCGACGAAGCCGAAGTGATCTAGATTTTTATGGGCCTTACAATTTTCCTCGGGGTATCCTTCCGACTGATCCCGGAGTTTGCCTTCAAGCCATGATCCAAGATCTTGCTGTTCCGGCTCCTATTTTGGTTCCACCTGAACAAGTTCAAATCTGCCTGCGATTTTTCACAAGGAAAATGCCTCCAACAGGAACACTGTTCATGAGTTCTGGATGTCAAGGGTTGTCGTTCTGCCAGAGATACGGTTTTTGTGTCTTCAACGTTCGAGAATTCGTTCAACAACACAGTAGAAAGGTTTTTGAAGCGGAGTTAGTTTCGGAGTTTTTTTTTGCAAAAAACAGTCAAAAGCAAGAGTTCATTTGACGGCAAATAGAGAAGACAAAAGACACTAACAAGGGAAGGATGGTAGGTCGAAGTGGCCGTTTGAAATGAGATGTATACCACTCGATGGGTTTTTGAACG
Organism: Teladorsagia circumcincta; assembly: GCA_002352805.1. Taxonomy (NCBI): domain Eukaryota; kingdom Metazoa; phylum Nematoda; class Chromadorea; order Rhabditida; family Trichostrongylidae; genus Teladorsagia; species Teladorsagia circumcincta. The sequence continues at coordinate 66,534 of KZ345673.1, read as the reverse complement.
CTGATTCCAATTCTGCCTTTCGAATCTGCTGAACGATTTTTTGATCGGAGTTATGAAGCAACACAGCGCAACGGCAGTGTTCGGGACTCACAGTCAAACATCGTAGGATCGGTCCCTTCTTGTGTTACTGTCATCCATTCTTCAGGGGTGCAGCTAAACGGCTTATTCAACTGAATTCCTGAAAAAAGCAAAACAGCAATCACGATAAGGGACCGAACCTTCGACATTTTCACTGTGAGTCCCGAGCACTACCGCTGCGCTGTTTTGCTTCATAACTTTGTTCAGAAAATCGCTCAGCAGATTCGGAAGGCAGATATGGAATCAGCGTTCAAAGACGCATCAAGTGATATAAATCTCATTTAAAACGGCCACTTCGACCTACCATCCTTCCCGATAGCCGCCGAAGGGTAGCTAGCGTGAATTAACCTTCTTCATTTCGCAGAAATTTTTAGCAGAAGGGAAAACGAAAATGAAAAGCCAGTATCAAGCGACATCCAGAAAGAATTACGCCAAGGACATTGGTGCTAAAGAATGTGAACCAGTTTGGACTGCTAAAAATACAAAACAGTTTTTACCCGTCACCTATTTTTGTACCATGAGCAGCACAGGATATCAAACGTTCGGTCCTTTGACGACCGTATGGCCTGCCGGCGGGCCACGGCAGATAGTTCCTGGACCATCGCTATTTTGATAACTTCCCAAATCCTCAAGCAATGATTGGTTAAACCCACAACCAATCATTGTTACAACAACTCACAAGAACGGGTAAGGAAAAAACTGCTAATGTTCAACGCAAAAAGGAAAAAATAACATTTGTAATGGGGGTACGACCGCACCTCACGAAAAACGCCTTTTCACACGCTAGACATCTTAGAGCGCGCGGTCATCAAAGGGTTAAGGCAAGCTAACAAGCTATAATGAAGTAGTGGCGAGAGCGGGAGGAGGTGGTAGCGGGAAAAGTCTCGATGGTCTGGTATACTTGGCTCTACATCCATTGCCATAGTTCGATTCAATAAAGTAGCACGAAAGATTATTTTTGTATGAAATCTATCTTCGGGCGTATTCAGGAAATGAAGGAGGACGGTACTCATTCATGGAGACTTCGTCACTTCACAAAACCGACACATTGCAATGCATGCTGTAGTCTACTTGTAGGCTGGGGAGGAAAACAAGGACTGAGCTGCTCTTGTGAGTGGATTTTTAGAAAATCTTTGCCGTAGATGTAGTGTCCAAAAAACCGTAACGTGAAAAGCATCTTACTGTAACTGAAGCATTGAGTCATTTCCTCAAAATACTCTACGGCTGATCTACTATGTCGTGGTAAGAACAGCAAAATGTGACTGCTATTGACTGGCCTGCTTGTTTGATGTAAATAGGTACCAAGAGAGCATCTGGTTGGTTTTGGTTTGTTATATTTTCCATCAGAGAAGTATTTTTGCTGACGCGACCGACCTCAGAGCGTTGATCCTTACACTGCAACTGATGGCCATCCAGGAGGCCGCCTGATCGGCGTAGCCCGTCTAGGTGTTGCTTGGTCCTGGAGCACGAGAGCCGCCCAGTCTCTTCGATGTACTCTTCCCGCAGAGCGCACATGGGATGAGGTAGACCACACACGATGCCATGCAGTCCCCCTCCCGACCGTTAGGACAAATAGCACAGTGGGGCAAGTACGATCGTGCCAACGACTGCGGGCTGGCTGCTTCTTCAATATGGATGGGATCCAGTTTTTTGAGACTACAGTGCGCACAGCCATTCTCACAGCCAAGCTGATTACGTCACTAACGAAAGGTAGGCACAATTTACCCCATATCGTTCGCTGGGCGATGCTGTCATGCTGTGGAAGGTCCAGGCAGAAATCTTCTTTGTGAGCACCCGTGGGAGAGTGCTATTCTTTCAGCCAGCTTCAATAACTCCGTTCTTTTCCGGTCACCCGGTGAGAATATCCTTGCCGTCCTGAACATGTTTTTAGTGATAGCGCTCTTGGTCGTGCTAGGATGCGCCAACCGGAAATGGTCTAGATTGTTTTTATTACCGCGTTTTCAGTACCATTTGGTGCGGTAGAGCTCGCGCTCTTGCTGGATTGCATATTAGAGACAGGAACTAGCTATCACTAAAATTTTTTCCTTAGCAATTTGATATTGGCAGCTTGGCTGTTGAAGAGGTCAAAACACGTGTCCTTTTCTTTTCTGGTGAGCAGACGACAAAGCAATTATCTACGTACCGACAGTACTTTACAGTTCGGTGTCCAGTGACGGCTTTTCCATCCTGGACGTGTAAGCAATGGCTAGTACTGGTGCCATCGCTGACACATAGCCCCTCTGATCTGCTTGTAGTACTGCCCAGACCACCTGAAGATGTAGCAGTCGGGACAATCGCGGACAAGTATCATTACTTGGGTGGTCGTGATGCCGTACATGTCTATCGATGCCTCATGCTCATAAGCAGTTCAAAGGTGGCCTATGTGGCATCCTTGTCAGTCACATTGGTGTAGTGGGAGCTTACGTCAAAGCAAAACACCATACACTATGCCAAGAGTCATCGAACGTCGGCCTCATTTGCTTTCGAACAGCCGATTTTATTCTTCAATTTCTTTCTCAGGAGAAAAAAAAATTAGGGCTGAGGCGCCCCCTCTCTGCAAGCCGCGCCCAGAATTTAGAAGCCGAGTAATGTAACTGTTACAGTATGCAAGTATACAGTGCACGAGAGGTGTGTCAGAAGTGCAGCCACCAATTGCATTCGCACGTTTTCTAATCGGCAGCAAGGTGAGTTCTGCAAAGTTTAGCGGATGTTCAAAATGAGGTACTTCTAGAATTGGAGGAAATCTTCTGTTCCTAAAATACGACCGGCCTGGTGATTTTTAGAAAAACTGTACCATCACTGGCAGGATGCCAATACTACGGCAAAGTGCGTGCGGTGTCGTACGAATGTGAGTGCATTTCAAGGAAAACGATGCCGTTGGTGCCGCAGTTACGTAAGTTTGTAAGATGGTTGGATGTCGCATGATTTCTGTAATTACCTACGAATCGCTTAGGTCCATCACCGGTGTATGGCTTCACTTGCACAGGAATGTGACCTAGGCAACCTTTCCTATCACGTTCTGCCACCCACGCACATATTCCCTGCTTTTCTAGAAAGAAAGTCGATATCACTCAAAGGACACCAACGACATACGAGTTTACTGCAGGTAATGGTTATATCATCCATGTTTTATATGTCCCAGTAAATGATTTTAGGCGGTAAGCCCTGGCATACACTCACGACCACTGCTTGTTTTGGTTAACCCAAAAAGTGGAGGTAAACAGGGGATTCGAATTCTGCAGAAATTCGCGTATCTTCTGAATCCACGCCAAGTGTACGATCTCTCCAAAACTGGTCCTGAACCTGGGTATGTTGCATAAAATCTCCTAGTGTTTGCTTGTTGCTCATTTCTTTATATTTGATATTTCCATGTATGAAGTTGCTAAGGTGAGGAAATCCTTGCACTTTTCAACCTTCCAATTCATCTGTACATACGCCTCATTCTATCAGCCGAAGGATGTTTTTAAGTCAACACACATCTGTCAGCGATAAACGAGTTAATCATAAATCTGAAAAGTACTAGTTTTGACGAAAACCAACAGAAAACACATCTATTCAAGAACCAATTTTGTGTTGAGATGTCATTTTAGCCTCATGTTATGTTCCTGGTGGAGCACGGTTCTATATAAAACACCTTTTTGTACACACGCATCCCCTCCATGACATTTTGGTTCCATAAGTTGAAGAGAAGTAAGCCGATGTACTAACCAGCCTTTTTATCCTCTTAGAGAACCTTGGTACCCATTCACTGGTTCCGGAAGATCAGTGAGCCAGGACGGCATACTACCCATGATTTGATCTCTGGACAGGGGAGGGGGGGGGGGAGGGACTGTGAATAGCACCACTTGCTGCTACACATTTTTATGGCTGCACCATCTTAGGCTCATCTTGTTCCGGTTTACATGCCTTGATGTCCGCTCTTCGAGAGTGATCCTTGCACGACGCATCTAGGCCAATCATAACGATTTCTTGCCGTTTGTTGCCATTTCTATCCGAATGAATCCTTAAAAAGTCACTCCCCCCCGCTGGGAGTTTTTCCGGCGCCCTCTTAACTCCGCGGGGATACCTATCGGTCACCCGGGACGTGCACCGGTTATCGTTAGGACGAGCAACATGTCCTGCCCATCGCTCTTTCGAATGTGGATAGTCTCGATGATATCTTTGAGACTGGTTCGCCTGCGAGTCTCGGGGCCGGAAATTTGTGCATTAAAGTCACATCTCCCCTTCCATCACTGATTTGGGTAGATGTCAGTACTCTAATGAGCCGTTCGCAGTTTCTCTTCAAGATGAACTCGACATGCATGGCTTAATTCAACACATTGACGCCAACGCGCGTTTTGGCCTTTTTGGCCGAGTGAGACCGGCGCGTTTTTGCGAGCATGGCCGCCTCAGGTTATCCAAGCGGATTTTGAGTGGTAAATCAATAAAACATATTCAATCGAGCTGAGATCGGTAATTTTCGGTAAGTAGAAGCTACCCTGAGGTGCACCAGTGGAAAGTAGACGAAAACAAAAAGACCAAAAGACGTGAAATAACAATAGAAAAGGAGAATTTATCAGACCTAGCTACTATGGATGCCAAAACCAATTCTACCTCTCGTGCCAATCAAAACAGATATCTTGCCATGCCTCAGATTTCGTATTTACTTTTAGTACTCTTTGAACCTTCACGTCCAAAAGGAATTGGAAACGAAGAATTAACTACACTGAAGATTCTGCACGGTTCAAAAATCCCCCTCTAAATTGGGGCATATGCGACCATTCTGTGAGCCACTATGTTTATAGCTATGCTAAGGTTCTCTTCATGGAATAAATACAAAGAAACCTGAAAAAGGAATCGCGCCTGCACGGAAAAAATAATGTACCGGGTGCAGGACACATAGCCTCGCCTTGAAAAGGCCAGAAAGTGTCGGGTGCAGACCATATACCACAAGTGACGTCGACGTGGCAAAGCGTGGCAGTTTACAAGGCCGCTTTTCCGCAGCCGTCTTCTGTTATGGTATATGGTCGGCACCCGACACTTTCTGGCTTTTTGAAGGCGAAGGTACGTCCCGCGCTGTCCGTTGTGGCCTGCAAAGTTCGGGACGTGTCCTGCGTTGTCGTCAACGTATTAAACGCCAGTGTACAAAATACTGTGAATGAAACCCTATTAAGGCTTGAACTCTTCTCTACAGTAAAAGACTGCAATATTCTGGTATGCGGCGGAGATGGCACAATTGGATGGGTTCTTGAGTCAATGGGTCTGTATTTGTACATACATACGTGCTGGATTCGAGCACTGCGCACATCCCTCCAGTCTTTGCATTGCAGACAAAATGGAAGCACAGTTTGTGCATGGAAGGCCGCCAGTATCTGTTCTCCCTCTTGGAACCGGCAACGATCTAGCCAGATGTTTACGCTGGGGTGGCGGCTACGAGAACGAGAGTCTTTACAAGATTCTCAATCAAATCGAGAAGGCCACTTCGGTAAGAGGATATTTTGAACTGTTTCTGAAGCGGTAATCAACCTTTTTATTGTTTAGGTAGATCTAGACAGATGGTTCATCAAAATCATGCCAAAGGAGGAATCACGAAAAAAGGACAAAGGCGATTCACAACCTTATCATATCATCAACAACTACTTCAGCATTGGTGTGGTTCGTGTTGGTTCGAATTTCAAGCATTAAAAGGGTTGTAATATTGCGGCCGTTTTTCTCTATGAAGACAATATTACAGGATGCTTCAATAGCCCATCGATTTCACGTGATGCGCGAAAAGTACCCTGAAAAATTCAGCAGTCGAATGAGGAACAAGCTCTGGTAAGGTGAACGCTCCGTTTGCATCCATCCAATTGCTCTCAACGACAACCCCTCAGTTATATTTTCAGGTACTTCGAATTAGGCACTAGCGAAACCCTCTCAAGTTCATGTAAGAATCTCCACGAGCAGATTGATATTCATGTATGTCAGCATACATGCAATTCGAATTCCTAAATTTCGGTAAAAATCATTACGAAAATCAGGTTTATTTTCGATCACCTGCAACTAGCGCTTACGATTAGTAGTTGTCAGGCCCGAGTTCTTCAAATAAATGAGTTTGAAGCACAGCAAGATGCCATTATATCTCGTGATATGGTCAGGAAAAAATGGAAATCGAAATGGTCCAGTTGACAGTTCGACGGTTCGGTCAAGCTCAACCATCGAACTGTCAGTTGAACCATTTCTAATCTATGCATTTAAGGGGTAGTCCTCGAAGAGACAGTCCATTTGAAGCAAGGATAGGTGTTCAGTGAAGCGCGGATGAAGAAGAAACTGAGAGAAGCAGCCTAAAACCTAGGAAATGTGACCCTTCTTTGCCGGTTGATTTTCGTATTGAACCAAGTCTCATCAGTGCTGCATTCAATGAGGCTAACACTCTCTTGGCTAAACGGCTACAGTCAGGGTCAGTCGAAACTTTCTTTGGTGAGGGCCAGAGGTTCAACACTGCTCAATATTGGACTCGGGGTTCCCCCTCCGAAAAAAGTTCCGTACCCAAAAAGCGGAAAATTCGCTTCCGTTCCGATGAATCACATCCCTAGTGTCAGACGGCGACAAACTGCCCATCAGTAGGCGGGTAGTGACGCCAGCAGCGCGGTGGCGGCCCTGATGAACCTCTGGGGCGCCCCCTCCGCTGCCAAATACGCATCGTGCCGCTCCCTTACGGGCCGGCCTGCCCATCGACCAAGTGTGCTCCTCCTTCTTCGACTTTTTCACGGAATCCTCCCTCAAATCCTAGAGGGGATTCCACGAAAGGAGCTAGTGCATAAGGTCGAAGGAGGGTAAACTCACCTAGTTGAGGGACAGACGGTCCTCGTGAGGGTGCGGACGAACATGCAATTGGGAGCGAAAAATATGTTCCGGTGGTCTAGCGCGGCCTTACTCTTGGTACACTTGGCGAGCCACGCCCAAATCTCGCGTTTTCTCGCGTCTGAATCTCTAGGCCTTCAGCTGGGATAGCTTTATCGTGATGAGGGCAGCACCGGTGAGAGTCGCATTAGTGCGAAAATTATCGGGTCTCATTTCTCGGGTCCTAGACCATTTTCCTCGGTTTTTTCCTCGTTCGTACATCACTGACCATCTCTAACTTAATTTGCAATGGGGTGCCTACTCACTGTGATTCCCACCTTCAATCTCGTTTTAAACCGGTTCAAGAAGAAGTAGCAAACACCATGTATGTTGCCTCGATTGTCTTCGAACACTACCACATTGCATGCAGCCTAATCAATGGTTCCTTTAGTGCGACGGCGAAACGGTGGATTTGGGACAAGACTGCTCATTAGAAGGCATCGCCTTGTTAAACATTCATTCCATCTACGGGGGCTCGGATCTCTGGGGTAAGAGCCGGAAAGGAAAGCCTCGTTTTGCGGTACGTAGTTGTTTAGTAAAACTGCATCGAACTCGGTTTCTCAGCCCGCTTTCTTCCATTTTAAGTTTCACGTGGCTCGGTCAAACTCGGACGAGAAGATGCAGTTACAGTCCAGGGTGCAGGACATTGGCGACGGGCTCATTGAGGTAAAAGTTTAGGCTCGGAACTTACTGCAAGTCAAGTGAGCTATTACAGCTTGTCGGATTGGAATCGGCTATGCAAATGGGTCAAATTAAAGCCGGTGTGAGAGGAGCTCGGAGGCTCTCGCAGTGCTCTACTATCGTCATCGAGTTAGTTTTTTTCCTTACCTCCCTTTCGATCTAAGCCTTTGTTGATATCGATGGCTGCTTCACGGGTTTCGCTCCTGGAAATACTTTGATTGGTATGAGGATGCATATCAAGGTTTTCATACTATTGCTGTTTTAGGACATTTAAGTCGTTCCCCATGCAAATCGACGGCGAACCCTGGATGCAACCGCCTTGTATGATTCAAATCACTCACAAAAATCAAGTCAAGTTTCTCGTTGGTGGGCGATCTTCATTTATTAACTTACGCGGAACTCCTTTTTATTAAGATTGACGATTCCAGCTCCGAGGAAGAGAAGCTCTTGGTCGTTGCTTAGTCGGCAATCGACATCGGATGATCTCTAGTCGCAAGTGAAATATTGTTACAGTCTCATATTACCATTATAGTGTTACAAATAAAATATTTGTTTGCATTAGGCATCGTGTTGGCATTTTATCAAGCTGAGTTGTCTCTTTGAGGCCAGTGTCTGACTTTGCGAATCGAGCGATTCGCTAGCGTCCGCGATCGCGTTGCGATACCATCCAATGAAGGGATTAGCTGGTAGGCTGAGCAGGAAAAGCTTTCAACTTCCCATGAAACACTGAAATGAGTCCTAAGCGAGTCGATAGAGCCTGAGAGACTGGTTAAAAATATGAAGGTAAAAACTGCTACTTGAACATACCAGGGAATTCTTGAGCAATCGAATGAGTTCAAAGTTTGACTACCCGCGATGAAAATTTTTTTTTGATGTTTGGGTGGGTCTTCGGTCTTCTAAAATATTGCCGGTTAGCGTCGTGCCATGAATAGATGTTATGTCAATAATCGGAGAATCGGTACTTCTTGGGAGGGGGCTTTTAGCGCCTATCCTTTATCTTCTGAACCATGCCTTTGGATAGGCGAAGTTTGAAGGACGGAGCCCAAATGGCACTACCCATCATGCGGTGATATACGAATGATTTCTTGAGCACAGCTAATCAGACATGTTCACTAAAACTTCGTTGATCATGAAGAGGAGTGAGTTTTCAGAAAAAGCGTTCTGACTTTGGTAGCCAGCTTTCGCTACTTCCTATATCATTAGTTTCCCCGTTGCCACGTTATGTTATCGGTCCCATATCCGATATTCCTGCAAATGGTTGCAGTGAGGGACCGTAGGTTGCCATGACGACGATGGCCATGCAGCGCCTTGCCCGTATAACGGCGGGACTATTTCTACCTTTGTAGCAGGTCCGCCGCTTCGCCACGCTTGAAAATCGCAGATTCATGTTCTCAATAATGGCAGTAACAATGCGCAATTAATATATCCGGCTATCGGTAAGCTATAAAGCTCTCAACAGCATTTCACGGTTCACTCGTTTTTGCCTCACATCAATTACAGAGTGTAATCAAAGCGGAGCGTCATGGCAGATGTGGAAGAGCTAGCAAAAGAGGAAGAATTGCACGACACCAAAGAGAATGACGAAAACACGGTGAGTTATTATCAGAAGGAGCACCTGTCACTACCAATGAATTTTCCCTTTTTAGACTGAACATGCACCAGAGCCCACTCCAGCTGCGAAATGGAAACCAAACTTTGAGTTGCTGAACTTCGAGACGTCGAATGCACTTTTGCACAAGCTTTTCGTCATGGGAGACTATGTCGGATGCAAATCACTCATCGGTGTGAGTTGAGCTAATAGATAATGGAGGTGTCGAGAAGGAACTCGCTATATTAACAAGCTATCTCCATGTTACAGCTTCCATTCACACTTTGAGAGCTGATTGAATGACAAAGGAGTCCAATCATTACCGGGTCAGTGGGGGGAGCGGGAGG
>KZ345671.1:97480-109155 GCA_002352805.1 Teladorsagia circumcincta | reverse complement strand
CTAGTCGAGATTGACTTCAAAACTGCGTCATTATGTGGCTTCGCTCATGCGCATAGTCACTCTTTCATCCTTTCTTGAGGCTTCTTTAAATTCCGTTCCGCTTCCTATTCGTCTGTTCTACTAGAAGGTTTCTTGAAAAGTTTCTGAAAGGTTCCGTGTAGTACTCAGTGCTTCTGCGTGGAACAAGTTTTTTTGCAAACTTTTCAGAATTTGAAAATTACTTGGAGGAATCCTACCTGGGAAGTTCTTGCATTCCTTTCTCGACACGAATGTGTCAGTTGTCAAACTAAAGACAACACGCAAAGTTTCACGCACACGATTCGGTCTCCGAAGGGAAACAGACTCACGAAAACGCACTCTATGGACAGTCGAAGGTACCTGGCGCGGGGCCAAAGGCGGGGTATGGGAAGAAGTGCGCACTGGCCGGCTACGTATCAGGCGACTTAACGAAATAATCAGGGTAAAGAGTTCGATTTGGACAATAGAGGCAAATAATCGATAGAATATGACACAGTAGAAGTACAGCAAGTCTAAAGGTCACAATGAGCTCTTAGTGATGGCATTCAGAAAACCAAGTGAAAACGTTTCCACCGCCAACATTTATGGCAGATTTTCGGCGGGAATTTGAACGCATACCAGTCCTTCCGATTATTCAATTTGTTTACCAAAACAAATGCGGTTTTTTTGTTTTTTTTTTCGTTCTTATAGTGGACAATGGGGCTGAAGTCAGTGATTTATGGGTGGGTAGATTCATGATTCTCCCAGCGATTCCTTTAACCATTTGACGACAATGCATTTTTGCAGGTTGCGAGCTCATGGGACCACGGCTCTTTTTGGCGCGCCCAACTCTCGTTAGATTTTGGGCGAAATTGTCCCTGAAGGCTTTTTTCTATCGGATTTTTGAGTTTGGCAGTATACAAAATATAATTGCAGTCTTAGTCTTCCTTAGTATATAATGTTGAAAAAAGAAACGAACGATTGAAAGGGGAATTCGGATTTCAAACGCATGAACGATAAAAACTTTAAATGTTTATGTCCACAATAGAATTTTTGATACAATTAGACTACGTAAACTTGCCTGAAGAATCTCAAAAGATAAAAAGTCACGATTAGTAATTAATCCTTAGTCTAGTAATGCAAAACCCCAATTAATTTGTCGCCGAGCTCAATGCCACTTCCTAAAATTCATTATAAACTCACTATTACTGAACATTTTTGTAAGCCGTGCTGCACACAGATATGATGAAGCTTGCTTGTAATAAGTGAAATATTGAAAATGTTTTGAATGCTCGAAAAAGAAAATTTCAGGGTGGCACCCATCATTGGGTGCCATTGTCCCACGCGACAGTCTTAGTGGCACCCACCGGTGGGTGCCATTGTCGCCAAAGGGTAACGTCCAAAATTCAAGAAAGATGGGCATGGAGGTTGTTCCAGCTAGTCTTTCCATGTACATATCTAGGTTATTCATGCCGACATAACTTGACGTATGCTTAGACATCTGTGGCTTTCTTCTAACTAACGAGAATTCGGTTTTGGTGTTCTGTTTCGAATATTACTTATTACTCAGCTAACCTTTCCACCTGCCGCTCTTGCTGGCTTGACATCAGAATCACGACGATCACGTACCATCATGCATCAAACTTTCAGTCAATAGTCCGCTCATCTCCTTCGAAATCAATATACCTACAATTCCCCTAAGGTGACTTTCTGTTATACAATTGCAGGACTGTTGAAGGGAAGGGCTGCAATGTGATAGAGAGAGGACTTTTCAGTTTTTGCATTCATTCTATTTCTGTATAAACTCATGATCCGCTTAGAGGAGGATCCCACGATAAGAAAGAAGGTCAAAGAAGAGACAAATTGCTTAGTGGGGAGGAAGGCGAGCTTCCTGAGAGCGCGGACTGACACGCAGTCGGCATCGAATGATTTGACCTCGGCGATCTGGCATGGCTCACTCTTGACGCACATGGCGATCCACGCCCACTAAATAGCGAATCACTCGCCGCAGATCCATACGCAGCGAGTGATTAGATGGCATGAGAGCGTTATGTTGAAGAATGCACAACGATTGGAGGCATCAATGCCGAGATCAACGGGAAAGAGAGGGGTTCTATTTCTTGGGTTCCGGACGGTTTTTCAGGTTTTTCCTTCTTTACGGTACCACTAACTATCCTTAACTGAACTTAGAATGGGTTGTTTTTCATCGTGAATTCTGCCTTTGAAGGCTCAGGATCTTTAAAGGAATCTTTCTCATTCGCGATTGTAGAACTCCTAATAACAGGGGTGGCGGCACTGACGCGATTTGAAAGTGCGCGGCAAGCGACCAGTGCCTTCGCTTGACTTCCGCGGCCACTGCCATCCTTATCAATCGCGACACACGTGACATCTGCGCCCTCTCGCGTACAACAAACTCTCGTTTGTTTTCCCTCTCTTCGCATCGCCGTAGCTCTCCGTGGCCCACCTGAAATAGGGGGTTCTAGCGTGTTCTAAAGTGCTTTTGCTTTTTGTCCCACCAGCGTTTCTTATCGTACTTCTTGTCTTGATTTTGAAGAAAATATTACATAAATTTGATCCCAACTCGTGTTCATGAATAGCTGATGAGTGAACAAACGGAATTCTTGCTGAAGCCTTTTTTCGACTAACAATGAAGAACGATTTGCTCCCCTAACTCGAATGCTTTTTGCGCAAAATATTTTCTAATAAAATTTTCTCGTTGAGTTTGAAGCGAATACAACCAACTCACGGCTGAAAACATCTTTATTATGTGAGAATCGCAGTTTTTTGTGAGATATGTCCTCGTCCGAAAAGGCAAGCCTTGTCATGGTTCAGTGATTTTCTATTTGTATGCAGTCAATTCTCCATGGTCACTCAACGTCGACTCCGAAGACATAGCTGATTTTCTTCGGAGGGGAAAAACGAGTACAAATCTAAGCATGCCACGCATGCCTTTGTTCTCCACCTTATGTTTTTCCAGTTCAAAATATTCAAACACCTGAGAGCTTTGTTGTTGAATAGTTTCATTTATTGTGCTCCTGTTAAGGCATCCTTCATCCTTGCTTTCTCTTTCCTGCTGTATTTTGTGCAAGAGAATAGTAAATTATGGAAGGGGGCTGTCCTATAAATCTATTATTCTCTGCTGCGACTAACTTCTGCTGCCATTTCACTACCACGTACTTTATAGTGACGACTTTGCGTACCCTTTCTAAACGACTTCCACTCTACTAACCTTGCCTAAAACTCGTAGAATGGCTGCTATGCTTTTCCTCCCTTTCGTTATTCTTTATCAAGTCTGTTCAGGATGAAATCTGCCACTTTTGATGAAGCCGTGGGGCGTTGTGTTTGCCTTCACAGACAAAATAACTGGGACTCGTCACGTGGGTTCGGGTGTGCTGAGAACACTTTAGATGTAACTCGCCTACGTCGATTCTTTTCTGCTCCATAAGCTTTCTCCTAACCGAATTTTCAAATTTAACATAGTCCATTTAGAGAGCACTCCGTCCCTCGCGGGCGGGCACGTTTCCCACGGACCAATCAACTCGATGCACAACTTTACCCATTTTTTCTCGGTCTCATGGCTTTTCGTAAACCGAACACGAAACTTTTGCCGTTGGCACCGCACAGTTCGGTGTGTGCCCCGTCCACTGCGGGCGGAGCTCCGCCTGGCTGCTGTCTTTTGTAGTTCCTGAACCCGTCAAACCCATCCCAAACTTTATCCGGACCCTGTAGGTAATTTTTGGAAGAAACGAGTTTTGCGGCAGACGGGCAAACAGACACACACAGAGACAAACATAGCGCATCATATGCAGTAGAAATGTAGAAAGGATCGGACATAAAGTACGCTGGCGCTGTGCCGGCATGAAAATCTACTGGAATATACGGCAAGAAGATCCTGTTGGCAGTGGAACTAAGCACCACCTCGAAGGCGCCCATCGACCATTGTCTGCTTAGGTTCACTGGATATCGCTATAGGATAAGTAACCATACGAAACACTTAACAAAAGTTGTTCAAAAGGCAGAACTCTTGTTTGTGTTAACGATAACACAGTCACGGTGTTAACTGGCGCAGGGTAAAACAATAAGCTTCTGCTACACATTTTATGCGCCGTTTTCCCTTCACTTTCTTGTTTGATTGGTAAGCACATTTTTCGGACTTACTTTTGTTTGAGACGAGGTCAAATGGCGCCGTTCTCCATCGCACTGTGTGTGGGATAAATCTCGTATGGAATTTCCTGCGGGCCACCAAGCCTTCCATCATTTCGCGGTCTTGCAGTTGGTGCCAGAATCGGGGGAGCATGAAACACGACTTGCACATCGGCTGACCCTCACATGTCACTGTGTAGGACCAAACCGCATTCAAGTGTCGCTACGATTCTGAATGGAAGTAGAACGCATGGCACTCCCCAAAGAGGTGGATTAGCGTCGCAAGCTTTATACGCAAGCTGTTAGTTCACTCTAAACTAACCAACCCAAAGGTGGGTGTATGCGCCACAGTTCTGACCCCCAGGTCCTGTACGAAGAGCCCAACCTGAAGACGGAAGCCTACTCAAGATACACTTACAAATAGTTGTATTCCAAAACGAGTACTGCAAAAAAGCAAGGAAGGACTAGCCAAACAAAAAAGTTGATCAGCAGAAGGAGGTTGTTCAATCTGGTATTTTATAGGAAGTTGTCCTTTGTGTTGCCTCTTTTTTTGCTAGTAAGTAACCGGACAAGCTTCAGCAGATTCTAATCGATGACCCCATCCTTTATTGCACCCCGGCCCATATGAGGCTTGGATATGTTCTGAAACTTTGGATGATGCTCTCATGGTAATGAGAAGCGATGATCTCGCTCGGGATAGATGAGATTTGCACAGTTTTTGTTTCTTGACGCATTTGCGACAAGATCTAATCAAAGAGGAGCAATTTGCCCTCTCTGAGGACTGAATATCATGAGAAACTTTAGCAGCAAAGTAACACACCCGTGTTTTTTGATCAAGTTACAAGGCTCTTCGCAAAGATTTTCTTCCTTTCTGTTGTAGCTTTTCCGCGATCTCTTTCCCTCGGAGAATTTAAGTTTACTTGCAAGGGGGGTCTTTCAGGGCGACCCGCGTTTTTTTTAAACGGTTTCCTACATATTGTAGGAACGCATGTTGAGAACACAAAGAAATGTAAAAACTGTTATGAGAACAAAAAATAGGTGATATATAAGAGGGGGTCCACAAAGAGTGAGTCTGGCTTCCGTTTCGCACGGGCCCTTAAAGGGAAGCCAGGACCTTTTTGTAAGCATATCCTCTCCCTGTGCTCATCACAAAACAATGTTTCGTCTACTGTGAACGGTTTTGGCAGAATCAAAAAAGAAGTGCAAGGTACGGTTGATGGTTGAAATCTCCTTGGATACTGAATTTTACATTTGGGTTAGCGGCTACTGACTGACTTGACTTCGAAATGGTCCTGATCGTTACTTGACTTATAATTTTGACATTTAGCGCTTTTTGACATCAACTTAATTTTGACATTTAGGGCTTTTTGACATCAACCTGTACGCGCCAACCTAAATGCAAAATTTAGTCCCCAACGGGGATCGAACCGTCAACAGTACCTTACACACCCTTTCTGGTACTGCCCGTAAAACCGTTCAGCAAAAACGAAACATGGTCATGCGTCCCCAACATGCGACCCTACAATATGCAAGAAACCGTTTTGAAAAAGCGCGGATCACCCTGAAAGTTCCCTCTTGTTAGAGGCAGGGTCCGCGCTCAGCCTCATTAGTAGTCGCTCCCGTGAATGGGGGTTGTGCCACCTCCGCACATAGAACGTATCCCAAGAAATTGGACGCTAAGGACTTTAATCAAATACCACTAAAAAGTATCACGACCCGCCCACACTGTGATATTTTATCGGTATCGCAGTGTTGATCTGCTATGCTCTCGGAAATCTTTAAAATCTCCGTGACCCACATTATCTATCATCTACTCTTTCAGAATATCCAAGTGATAGGACGTTCCAGATCAAAACTGACCCTTCTTTCTCAAATGTCAGGCGGGTAATATATGGCGTGCCCCAAGGAGGTGTACTGTTACCGGTGCTCTAATATTTTCACGGCCGCACGGCCGAGCTTCCCGACCATCATAAAGCTGGTGTTACGGCAAAGGTATGCAGACGGCATGAAAATTTATAGACCAATTTCAGCAGTGATGAATTCTCTAACGCTCCAGAAAGCGGTTGATATAACGGCTTGCTGGTCCAAGCAGTTCAGACATTAGTTGCATGAATACTGTTTTGTGTGGAGCTATGGCAACTGCCTGAACTTCACCTTCGATGCGATCGTACACTGTAAATGGTATGCCTCTCTCTGCTGTCGAATCCGTCAGAGATCTTGGTTTTCATTTAACAATAAATTGGACTTCACGGAACACATCATAATGAGGATCAGAATGGCCAATTTACGAACATTTCGAATTTTCAAGAGCTTATCCTTCTCAAGAGAAGGAGCATTGCTGCGTGCTCACAAGTGTGTAAGCACGCAGCAATGCTGAACCTTGTGCGAACCCTAATTGAATCTAGCTTTACGGTATTCAACACCACTAAGAGGAAGCATGTCTATGCGCTTGAAAAGGTCGAGAATAACTTCACTCGTAAACTGCTTTTCGAATGGGTAGTTTTTTTTGTACTACAAAACATCAAAGCAGCGATTACGAATCAATACCTAGGACTGACATACTTAGTAGAAGCGAGGCGCAGAGTCTTTGACCTTTGTTTGGTTCATAAACTAGTGCAGGACACGACTGGCCACGGTTCCTCCGATGCAGTCAAGTTGAAAACTTCGAGAACTAGGGGAGGCTCCATGAAGGTCTCGTTGACGCGCCCTGAAACTAATTTGAGGGCTAGAACCGTCACCTTTGGGGCCGGTAGTGACTGTTTGAACTTACTAGAGGAGCCACCCGTTTGTTTGTCGCTGGCGCAATTCAGGCCAGCCGAGCTCGGAGAAACATCGGCAACTCTGAAAAATGTCGTTTCATTTTGAATGAAGCCATACACAGTGGAAGGAATTCACAAAACGCTGTGCTTGGGGTAACGCTGTGTTTGGGGTAAAGCTGTGCTTCGGGTTCCCTGACCTTCAGAGGCTAAACTTTGCTCCTACTTTTGACTCCTGTGTAGTGCATCTTTTCTTAATAGGCGCGTATTCTGGAATCATAAGCGCCGTGTTGGTGTCCCCATATGATGGATGATGATTTTTTAAAACGGATAATCCGACCAGTTGGCAAAAGCTTACTCCTCATTAGGTAACTGCTCACCCAAGACCAACCCTTCCAGAGCTCCCAGTGGAGGGGTCACTGAGGGACAAAGCGAGGTGTAACGACTCTTTAGGTAAGGAACAGTGGTTCAGACTGTTCCAATAGCCGCTCGTATGCTTCAAACGCATCGATAACGGAGAAGCATTACAATGAATATAAATAGCACCCTTCAATCTCAATACACTTTCCAATTCTCCCAACGGGATTTCAGGATGTTTAAGTCATTCAAAAACCAATTTCCATCACGAGTGTCCAAAGTGCCGACTGCAGCGTATTGGAATGAGTGAGTCTCGAATCTCAAGGTCGCTATTTCGAATTACCGGGCAGCTCGCTTCTCTGGGGGCCGCTCGTGGATTATAAGCTATGTGATTGATTGGGTGGCATCCATATTCGTGGATGACTACCATTGCAATTCAAAATAACGAAACTTTAACATCGATGCCATGAAAACGAGAATCATTCATTCTACAATTTGCTTGATAGAACGATGAACGAACGAAGTTATTCAGCCATAATCTCAACGTTTTGTAGTGAATACCCTTCAGTGGGTTCTATCTGCATCCCAGCACATACAGGTCGCTGTTCGGCGTTCCCGCCGGCTTAGGAGAGTCAGAGTATCGCCAATTCTGCGAACTATAGCGTCATTTAGTCGTGAGAGAAGGCATCCTTTTTCGCGAATGTTAAACAACCCTTGAAGTGGTTCTAATTTCTAGGTGTTTCAAAAATATGAGTGAAGCTTTCTTTATCCGAAATTTATTTGAAGATACCTGTCTTTTTTCTCAGAGCTTGGCAAGCTGCGAATGGGGATTTCAGTTTCCGGTTGTTATTACAACTACGAGAGCTTTCAGTGCAAAAGCTTTGACAAGGTCACTCATGAGAACCTTCTGATGAGCTCTACAGGGCCTTAACCTACGCACCCAAAATTTTCAGCATTCTCCGAAAAACGCAGCACGTTTTGGCCACAGAGGGAAAAAGTCAGCTGATGGTGTTTACTCCACCCTCGCGTTCGTAGCAGCATTGCCTATTACCGGCTAAAGGTAAGCTCCGGGAGAAAAGAAATAGCTAAATGCGTTCAGTAATGAAGGTGGGGGGTAGGGGGAGTGACCTAGAGAGGAAAAGAAATGGCGAAACAAATCACTAATCACTCCTTGAAGGAGGTCTCACTCTTCCAGCAGCGCCCTTTCCTCACCTTGGGATGGTGAGGGGACATGTTGTACGAGTTTTTCTGCATAGCCGCATCACTAGCTATCTTTCGATCTTGTGTATATCGTATCTTGAAGTTCTATTAGCCACTACGCCATAACCCACGTTGTGTGCAGCTGCGCCCGTTACAGTAATTTCGTAGTAGCGTCTTGCGCATTTGAGTGGCGAACGTGGCACGACCTCTGTACATGTGGACCTGACACTATGTCTCGCGGCATGCTTCTTACTGAACAGCTAATCCCGGGGCTCGCCTTCAAGCATGAAGTGGGCATGATCTTTGTTGATGATAGTGCGTGTAGAGAAACTTGAAAAAGTTTTGCACGCGAATTCACGGCGAACTGCTGATGTTAAGTAAACCAACCAGGCTTTTCTCACCCCTGGAAACACGGAGATTAGCGAAGTTTTGCACCGATAATAATGCTGGCACGGACCATAACGCTTCTGCACACTGAAGTAATATTTTTTTGACTTTCATTACCCGAGGCTCAATGGCAGGTGGGAATGCTGTATCACGATCACGTTGAAGCGAATGATCTTTAGTAGGTGCCGGCTGCGAGCGCTCAGTTCTGTTCTTCTCCCTTGCTTACTTAGTAGTTAACTTCTGATTGCTAATAAGCATTGACGAGAAGATGATCCCTTACTTTTCAACGCGCAAAAACTCCATGAAACAGCCACATCCTTTGCCATATGCCGCACAAATTTAGGGATTTGCCCTTATCTCTCACACTTGACTAGGAATGCTGTGAGCGAGGGAACATTGTATTGCTCTAAAGTGTCTTGGAAGACTAGACGGGTTTTGCGATGAAAATGCATCCCATTGAAGACTAATTGTAGCTTAGAACTATTCAGTAATGCTCTAGAACAGAAAAAAAAGCGAGAAAAATGGCCTAGAACCCGAGAAATGGGTCCCGTTAATTTTCGCATCGATGCGACTCTCATCGGATCGACTCTGCAGAAGAGCTGGTGACTCAGACACGAGAAGGCGTCAGAGGGGGCATACCGGGCCACCTGGGCCACGGAGAAAGCCATGAAAGGTCGGCGGGGGTATTTTCTTCGAATTTCTGCAAATTGAGTGTCGGCCTCCACCATTAAAAAGTCCGCCTGTTCATCAGGTAAGTTTCTCCTTGTCCGACTTTCGCTATTAACGTGGAATCCTCCTTACACCCTTAATTCGACTTTTTCAAAGTGAACATATCGGTTTTTTTGTGATCTATAGAATTATCAGGATCTGTGATATTATCTGTTTCATTATCATTCACAAATGCATCTGCAGCATTACCAACACAAGTCTTAAAGGCAAGATTAGGGATTAAATTGATGGGGTATTCCATCCAAATGTGAAATTAGTGGTGAGACGTGGACCATCAGTGGGAAAAAAAGGAAAGAAATGATGAAATACAGAGGAAGTACGAGCTTTTTGCTCTACACTGCGGAGAAGTTCAAAAGACCGGCAGGGAGATGAGAGATAATGTGAGCACGGAGAGCGGTAGAGAAATCCGAGAGGAGAGAGCATTGCAGATCAACATTGAACGCAGGCAAAATATCGAGCGGTGGGCGGAGGGTGTCTCAACAGGTGAAGCGCGTCGAAGTCCTTAGCGCGTCGCACGCGCTTAGTGACGTGTTTTGGTGCAGGAACGTGGCGCGCCTTCTCCAGTTGCGTCCCACTTATTTCTAGCTACTAGAAGGGTTTATTAGGTTGGCCTGAGCCCGAAGTTTGCCTTCAAAAGGGCTAAATATCGCTTTTTTGGGAAGTGCACACACTGACCGGTGCCCTGTGCTATGGCTCGCTTTATCAACGTATGCCGAAAAAAACCGGTTTGCGTTGTGAGATTCATCGTCACAGCAAAATTGGAGTTTCTGTCTGCCATCCCGCCATCGAGCGGGTGGTTCGTTCTTAATAAGTCTCAAAACGTGGCTTTGACCGCAGAAGTGGTACACATGTGTACCAACAATAGTCAAAGGGTTGAGGGCTCATTCCGCGAGTGGCTCATTGTAATAATTACTTCCGCAAATGAGTTCGGGGAAGTGACATAACTTTCGTATTCACAACCGCTGAAGTACTAGTAGATCCCCATTTAATATTCGGGGTAATGACAATGAGAGTGGAAGACTTCCAACCGTTGACAAGTGAAGGAACCATACACGCCCACCGTTGCGATAGCTGCTCGTGTCTTGTCCGTGGTCTCGTCTTCACGCTGAGTGTCTCTCAGACCTTCTCTCTCTCTCTGTTTGTCTCGCTGAATTTTGAATTGGGGGTCTTCAGTGTTCTTCTTTCGCCGAAGAACAGAGTATGTAGAGGAGAGCAATATACTGCTACACATTTACGCAGCATTTCAAAACCATACGCCTTTCCTGTCCTCCCGGATCTTTCACCTCAAACCGTGAAACTCATTGGGAACATCGACCATTAAAAAGTTCTCTGTTTAGATTTCAAATTTTGTGTATTCTTCTGCACACGAGGCTCTCAGATCACAAAACGCCACCTAAAGACCTCGTTGGCAAGGGTTGTAGAAAGAGAGAACTTGGAGACTCTCTGTTTAGAGCTCTTCTAGGAAGGCTAGATTCAGATTGCGCCATTTAATTCATGTGTTTTGAGCACGTTCTTTGAATAACAAGTTCTCACTAGATCACATGAAGTCTTCCATCGGGAGGCTTCCCATACCTTTACACCTTGTTGGCATATTCGCCATTCTCTGCCAAGTTCTGACTTTTGTTTATTCGTTAAACACAAGCTCTGAAGAGCCATACGATTTTTTGGACCTTTCCGCAAGCAAATGCTAGAAGTTTGGAGATCGAATTCAACCTGATGCGTTCTTAACAGGTCTTCGATTGCAAGTTCATAGAAGGAGCTCAAACGTTTTTCCCAATCCTATTTCCGTTCCAGTTTCTATTAGAGGATAGCACTGGACATCATTTCGGAGCCTATCCTTCATTTGTCAGGGAAGAAGTGTCCTCCTTCGAATGCTTTTTCAATAGCATATGGAAACTATGAACTACCATCAGCTTCAAATGAAGATCCCATAAAGTAAGAATGGAGTCGCTTTTTCTATCCTTTGTGACTTCAGCAACCATGAAATTCCTATGAAAGGCTAATTGCTTGCCTTTTGAGACGCCATTTACCTGGGCTAAACACCAAAGCCACTTCGTACTTAGTATGCCCCGTCTTTTGCGCGTAGTGAGGAGTGCATGAGAACTT
>KZ345671.1:76265-97380 GCA_002352805.1 Teladorsagia circumcincta | reverse complement strand
TTTCTCGCAAGGAGAGATCATCATTTCCTGTGCTGCTGATTGAAAGACCACAGATTGCTCATTAAATTTCTTTCCTACGCCCTGCATTTAATTTCACCAGGTTTTTAGAGAGAGTCTTGGTTTCTTGCTTATCTTCACCTTTAGATTTAGATGGTTCTCCAACTGGATCCCTCTATGGCGTCTTCGTTGACAGCATTGACTCGGCTTCTACCTGCTCTTTCTTAGTTTTCTTTTCTAACTGCTCCAGTGCTGTCACCAGAAGCTGTGTTTCGTCCAGGCGCTTCATTCATCAATTATCAGAGATATTCAATAGTTGCAGAGATTTATATATTTTGTCTCGTTTTTGATTGTTAATTGCTGTTTTGGTCGCAGATCGCCTTGCGAATGTTTCACAAGAATGCTGGGTCGTGAACAAAACTTTCGCCCCAGACGGGACTCGAATCCGCACCTTTTGCTGTCCAGGTCATTGCTTTTGCTGTCATTGTTTTTGATTGTTAACTGCGGCCAAAAACAGCAGTTAACAATCAGAAACAAGTCAAAATAATTTGCTAAAGCTTTAAGCCTTGCGATTCACTGCCGATTTCGGCTAACCGGCTCAATACGTTATAAGTGTGAGTGCTGAAAGCTATGATACGTATACCATGAAAAGCTGAGTTGGGATAAAATGGCGCCCCGGTAGCGTAACTGATAGTGCACTTGCCCGGACAGCAAAAGGTGCGGGTTCAAGTCCCGTCTGGGGCGAAAGTTTTGTTCACAACCCAGCGTTCCTGTGAAATATATATTTTACGTTTATCGCCTTATTTCGCTGTTAATTCATCTACTGGTATATTCAAGTATTGAAGTAAGTAGTAGTATTTTTCCAAATAATGCCTAATAAGTGAAGAAATCGCATAGTACTATTATTAAAGTGAAACCGTGGGATGGATAACCCGAGAAGTATTCGTACTGTGAAGTGGTCCGCGCATCACCCGTTTTATGATGGCTCCGTTTTCACAACGGAATCCTTCCTTTTGTTGGCCATTATATCCATAAGTACCACAAAATAACCGTAATACTTGATGAATAAACAGTAAAAGTTATTGATAGTAATGCCTCCTACATCTATAGCATTCGCGATTCTTCGTTCAGAGTAGACACAACTCGAATTCGAGCTATTTTGTCGAGGAACAACAATAAATGCTGCTTCTTAAAAGATTTCACCATTATTCTTTTCCTTACTCCTTCCTTCATGCGTACAATAACTCGCTTCTAAGAATTCCACCTTCCTATCGCACCCCCAACCCCCCCCCCCATACGTGCTATGTTACACAGAAATTGTCTAACGATAAGGTTTTATGTAAAATATGGTTACAATGGAAGGATGGTAGGACGAAGTGCCAGTTTAACATGAGATGTATACCACTCGATGCGTCTTTGAACACTGATTCCAAATCTGCCTTCCGAATCTGCTGAACGATTCTCTGAACAAAGTTATGAAGCAAAACAGCGTAGCGGTAGTGGTCGAGACTCACTGTGAAAATGTCGAAGGATCGGTCCCTTGTCGTGTGTTGTGCTTTCTTCATGAATTCAGTCAAATAAGCCATTTAGCCGCTTCCCTGAAGAATGGATACCGGTAAACACAAGAAGGGACCGATCCTACGATGTTTTAACTGTGAGTCCCGCACACTGCCGTTGCGCTGTATTGCTTCATAACTCCGCTCAGAAATTTTTTGAAAGCAGATTCGAAAGGCAGATTTGGAATCAGCGTTCAAAGACGCATCAAGCAGTATACATCATTTCAAACGGCAACTTCGACCTACCACCCTTCCCTTGTTAGTTGTATGTTGCGTAATTTGCACAAAATCGACTCAAAAACTCAAAAATGGCGTGAACTTTTCCACCGATTCTCAAGTTCGAGGAGCCGAAAACATCCGCAAGTGGTCAGCCGTAGGTGAAAATCTCGTTGCTTTTCTATTTTAGGCGAACACCCATTTTATCGAAAGCACTAACAACATCCGGCGTTTGGCGCTACGCCTAAGTGGTGGCAAGATGAGTAAGCCATGATGCACTTGTGCAATAGAACTAAAAGCTGCGTTGTTACTTATAAGCTTCTATCCACTTTCAGTCACTTGTGTTTACCAAACTTGTCTGGTACTGTAGAAGCCGTGCATTCATACGTTCAAGTGTAAAGATGGTCTTTTTCGACTTTGTGAAGTCTTGGTCGGATGAATAGCATTGAACTAATTTTTCGAGTGTTTAAAAGGGAAGACTTTGCCATGCCAACTTTCGGCTTCATCGCCTCCGTCAAAGCCTCAAATGGTAAAAAGGGGAATGGGACTAACACTCCCTTCCCCCTCCGACTTCTCAACAACTTATAAGACAACTTCACTTAATCTGTAATCTTCCCATCAGTCGCTCAATGGAGGGCATGACACTGGCTCACCTTAATCTCAGCCAGTCGACAACCCGGTAATTGGGTGGAAGTGATAATTCTTAATGCAATCCCTCAATTCCGTGGCAAAACATTCAGAAAGGCTAAAAAACTAAGTGAGCCCGCGTTCCACAGCCCTCTCAACTGGCTTCATTACAAATTCTTCTATAGTAATCCAAAGCGCCTCCAAAGTCGGTGCGTCGTGATGAGCTCTGGCGCTGACAATGAGTGGTAAGATGACCGCTGATCTGCCAATTGCAATGATACCACATGATATTGACTTTCGAGCTCCACTAAATCCTTACATCCATGTGCTCCTACATAATCACTGCTTCTTTTTTTCGCTTTCTATAATCTTTTAATACCTAGTACTGCTTAGGAGATTAAGAAAAGCCTTACTCTCAGTGACACATGTATGTCAAGCTGTGAGTGGGCAAGGGGCAGGACAAGTGCCACTCGCGCCGATCCTGTCAGAAGTTAGTGGCATGTTGCAAAAGAAGGAAGCCCAGTTCCAAAAAAAAAATTCCGGAAAAGCGACCAGAAGTCGTTTCCTTGTGTTCGGCCTAGGACTGGAGTGCAGACTGACTTTGCTGCATGGTAGAAAACCCGCAGAAAAGCCCAAAGAGAAATAAACTGAGTTCAATGACTTTATCTGAAGAGGAATAGGCCGGAGGCCGTACGCGGTGACAGCACTGACCGTCTTCAGCAACCGTAAAGCATAAGGCAGAAAAAATGCGATTTAGGACCCGGTGCTAATCTCAATTTTCCAGCGTCCACTACGACATAATAAGTTGTGACTCTAGTCCGTTCTGAAAGTACGGAATGGGGCAAAACTGTTTGTGCTCTTATACATTACCAGATTGGCCCCCCGTCAACCGCCGGAACCTTGCTTCCATGCGTTACGCCTTACGCTACTCCTTTTCACTTGTGACAACAAAATCTCGTAGAGGGGATGCGCATGCACAGAAAAAGATATTTATATAGTAAACAGCTTCACCGCAGCCATGACATGACGTTAGAACGACATCTCAATCTTGACTGTACCTTGGGTCTGTTAGGTATCGGGTTTCCACCTCTCCTCCTCATCCTTCTCCTCCTGTGTTTCTCCTTCACTACCCTCCAGCATCATGTAGAATGACTGAGAATGTCCTCAAGTAGGTGTTTATAGAGCCGTTGCGGTGATATACAATCACGGCATTGAACGCTGACAGCGCAAGTCCTGCGAGCTATCCCTATTTGTTAGCGGCTTGTTCATTCCATGAGCTTCCTTATGACTCCATCAGTTAGCTCCGCACGCCACCGCGCGCATGACATGTAAGGCTCCAGTGTGACTGGACAGTAGGTGAAGCGTTAGGTTCTACCGCTGAACAATACATAAATTGCACGTGAAATCCGTGCTCTGACCGTCTACAGGCTACTACTTTTGTTAAAGTTTACTATTTGATAAGCGTAGCGGGGTGCGGAGCTGATCTTTCGATTGTTAACAACTACCATGCATCGAACGTGAGCATAACTCAGCGGTCGAATAATATTCGATGCTAATAATGTTGAAAGAGAAATACCCGGTACCCCAAAATACATTCTGAGGAACTCTGGGGAGTGTAGCGGTCGAATGGTGTTTTAGAACACAATAAACAACAAAACGCAACAACACAATAAAAACGACTTTGAAAAAAATGCGTTATCCAGAAATTGGTTTTGAGTGAATTCTATGCTCTTACGCGATTCCCTCTTTCTGCGCATAATACTCGTGGTTGAATTAATTTTTGAAAGCTAGTCTTGAAATGTCAGCGAAATATTGGGGCACCAGTAATTTTGCCCCACCCTGTAATTTTCGCTCCACTTTTCACTGCGGAAGCTTCGGGTCCACCATTGATTAGGGGTGAACCTGGGGTTCTTACAGCAAAGAAAGTTTCGCGCTGCGAAAAGCGGAGGAATTGTTTTCTCAAACCAAACTTCTGACACCCAAAGAGGATTACAACGTAGCGACTTCTTCGAACCCGCGAACAAGAACGTTAATGAAACCATGGAGCAAGCAAGATCGGATAACTCGTCTAAATACGCCCCTACCCCATATTAGGGATTGTTAGTGAGAAGCTTCTTTAAGGGATCCATCGGCAGTTTGTTTCTTCTTTTTCCATCTTTGAAGCATTCAATGACACTTCAAGAGTATTTCGCAGTGATCATGTTTGCTCTGCTTGCAACAACCTTGTTCATAAACTAGACTAAATCAATATCGGATTCGATATTGTCAAATGCGAGGTTTATGGAACTCCTTCGAATAGTTGCTGTTCGATCCTCGGAGAAAAGTTCTTCCTCAGAGCTTTAGAGGCGCTTACTCATAAAGTCCTCGACCATGCGACAAATATTTACGCAGCTGAAAAATGAGTATGCATCTAATTGACGACGGCAGTCCCTTCTTCATTTGCGGTCATACCCGGCTCAGTTGTGCTCTTCATAACTGTGTATCTCATAAAGTATGAGAGGGTGTCATTTCCTATGAAACTACGTGATTTCCGGTGTCGAATAGCATATTTTTTCGACCTCACAGCTCTTAACAATTTCTGCGAATTATGCCTTACTTTCAAGGGCCTTCTAGTAAGGTTTAGATAAAGTAAAAAAGGGCTTCTCTTCGGAATTCATTTTCAACAATGACCTCTTGGTTCTCTGAAAAGATGAAGATGACCAGTGAAATAGGATTTTGAGACGGCTTTTCCAGTTATTTGATTCTCACAAATAGAGGAACATTCTGATTCAAACTCACGTGCCTTACCTACTCATTTAACATTTATTCGATTTTAACTTCTACGCTCCATTATTTATTGGCCTAAATGGCACTTTCATAGGAATACCCGTTTTCTTCGTATGAAGCACTGGAATTTTTTTTCAGACTTCTCATTTCAGAACTTCAGAAATTCAGGATCTTTGTCCCTTTGCTCACGATGAAAAGTTTGCTGAAAAAGTGGCAGCCCAAATGGCATATATCACGAGATAGGCCCTGCGCGATGCAGTGCTATCTATGGGCTGCGACTCATTATCGAGTTCTGTAACGGTACAGACGGTAAATCCTCCCCTCTTTTTGCCTAAATAATCCTGCTACCTAGCAACTTTGCCTTTGCACATTGAGGAGTGGTTGATATAATCCGAATTTGTTGGTGAAGAATCAGAATACACTGCGGATTCTGTCATGTATCCATTCGTTACTGGGGCGGAAGTGTAGTGGCAAATGGCGGCCCTTAGCGTGAGCATCATCCCGCAATCAAGTACCGGGTTTTACAGTGTCCACGATAATCAGGAGATACATTCCTTCGGTCAGTTAATTGGTACTAAACTCGTGTGGGAGAACAGAAAGCCACTGAAGTCCACATGGACTTGGTTGACCATACAAGTCATGTGTGGGCCAAGTCACATGGTTGAACCGCAGTGATACCACGATTATGAATGAGTATGAATTACGTGGCGCTTCTCCAAAGCCAAGTGCTCACACTGGTTATCCTACTCTATTCACTACTATCGATTACTAATCGCATCATTTGAAAAACCACAGGGATGGCCTCTTCAGCATAGGGTGCAGTGGTCGATGCAAGTTCAAACAAATATTCCTAAAATGTCCCTCCTAGCGCAAATGCAAGACCCCGTTTAGGGCTCTCATTGTCTTCAGAATATTAAAGGAGGACTCTACGGAAAGAACGAGGGTCGAAGAATGGAGAAATTGCCTAGTGGGGAGACCAGCGGACCTTTTGAGGCTGCGGACAGAGATGCAACCGGAAGCGGAAGATTTGACATCGGAGAGCCAGCATGGCTCAATCTTGGCGAGTCTGGCGATCTCCGCCCACCGTCTATCTAATCATTCGCCGCAGATCTATACGTAGCGAGTAATTAGATGCATAGAGCGTTATATTGAAGAGGGCACAAAGAAGGCAGTCACATTAATGCCGAGATCGAGGGGAAAGGAATGGGTCCCATTTCTCAGGTTCTGAGCCCTTCTTTTTCTTCTTTCTGGTACCACTCACCATCCCTAGCTTAATTTGGAATGGGTTGCTTTTTCATCGTGAATTCTGCCTTTAAGTCATTTGAAGGATGCACATAATTTCTATAATTGGATAACTAATGGGTACCTTCTGAGAAACAGCAGTTCCGTCTATGCAACCTCCCCCCCCTCCAGGACCGCTTGCAACCAGCGCTTCAGATTCGTCGTATTGTGAACCACAATAAACAAGGACACGTTGCGCTCGAATCGTGCCTCAAGTTACTGTGGCAAATTCTGTATGTTGGGGTAGAGGGCTGCTATGAGGCTTGCTCATAGAAGTGGATGTGCTCTGCAATCCCCAGTCGAGAGCCTTCGGTTTGAAATCACTATGGTATGGTTAATGCCATTTTGAAAGTGATGTGAAGTGTCACATTTTCAGCCACTCCTGTATAGCTCTGGAGTTGGATCTGAAAGTAAAACTCTTAAAGGTGACGTGGAAAGCTCACAGATATGTTGTGTAAACGGCGACTAGTTCAAAATGAGCGTGACATTAAAACACCACTTTATGCCATGCGAGCACTACCACGTTTCTTGCCTTCACTACTGATAATATTATTTGTAGTTGCCATGGGCGTTGAACGAGGAACGAACAAGTTGCGTTATCACGAAAACATCATAAATAGGCAAAAAAACCTGTCAGTGGGTGGACCTTACCAAAACATTAAGTTGTGGCTCGAAACAAGGGTTCTGGGAAGCGGATGTGGTGCTTACTAACACTCTCTACCTCTTTGTTCACTTCCGTTGTGGCTGAAATGTTCTCCTCACTCCATCCATTCCAACTCACTCATCTCCCAACCATAAGTCACCATTTTAGAACGCCTGAGTAGATTATTGCTACTTTTGCTTGCTGTTGTGCTTCTTCTTCTTCTTTTCTTCTTCATTGTCGGATTCTTTCTCCAAATGCGAGCTTATTATTTCATGTTTAATTTATTATTGCTTCAGCTCATCTGCATATTCCATCCTGCTACCCTTGCCTTGTTTTATATTCACCTAAGCCCGTTTAATATTGTTTGGAGTGCCCAATGGATGACATTCTTAACATTCTACCTCGTCCAGCGTCTAGATTCAGCAAACTTGCATCCGGCTGCCCGCGCACTCATACAGCAAGTTTTGAAAAACTAATATGAGTAAAACTTTCGTTCTTCAGAGGCAGCTGTCTATCGCGCTTTCCACTTAGCGTCGGACACTAACGATTCAATTAAGTGCCGAGATTTCCAGTTATCAAAATAAATATTCAGGGAAACCATGTGAGAGGGAGATGTTGTAACCTCATCAGTGCGATATCGCTCACGTAGACCACATCACTCGAAATTCGGCCTCGCTTCTACAGAGCTGGCTGAGGTTACTTAAAGCACTCTCTCCGAGCCCAGCCATTCCGTTTTAGAATCGCTTGTTGGAAAAGAGGTTTCAAACTGGTATCAGACAGACGCTCAATGGGCTGTGCCGTGATAGAGAGCAAACTGCGAGTCTTCATTAACACATTTACCCCGATGGCAGCCCATAGGGACTGCCATCTGTTAACCGCCTATTGATCGTTTGTCATATTTTTTTGTATATTTTTGATGTCACAACAATCTAAGTCATATAGATTACTAAAATTACATTGTACTATTTATGTTTTCGTTTCTTTACTATACAAAATCAACGGTTGTGAAGTCCTGCGGAGGCGAAGTCGCTCTCGTCTAAAGAAAAGTGAAAAGGGCTCCGTCGTGAATGTGTTAATAGGTTCATGGACGCGAGAAAACTGGGATAAAGTCCAGTTCAAAACAGAGAGCAGTCACAAAATCGTTCTCTCCCTTTTGGCTGCTATGGAATAATTGGTCGAGATTTCAAAGCGTGAAGAGCTACGCACTGATAGGTTCTTGAATCCTCAAAAGAAGGAAGAGAAGAGGAAATATGGGTTTTTATTAGTTAGGTCTGTGCAAGTCAGAGTGTTTTGCTTTGGATATTAGTGACTGGCGCTAAG
The DNA here is from genome assembly GCA_002352805.1 of Teladorsagia circumcincta. Lineage (NCBI taxonomy): Eukaryota > Metazoa > Nematoda > Chromadorea > Rhabditida > Trichostrongylidae > Teladorsagia > Teladorsagia circumcincta. Next base: position 88,974 of record KZ345671.1, on the reverse strand, counting down.
AAACGGAATGCGTTCATAATCAGCCAGGGCACGAGGAAGGAATGCAGCAAAACATCCTTGAATTTGATTACAGTTCCGACTGACTAGGAACAATTGCCGGAATATCATCGGTTTACCATAGGTGGTGCTACTTTTACTTCTCCAAATGCTTGGAAAGACCGCCAGGGGTTGACGGTTCGCATAAGTATTAGTTCGTAAGGAAAGTGCTTACCGTTCTGGTTCCTGACGTTTAGTAAAGATTATTACAGGGTGGCCAGAAATTACGGTAACAAGATAAAGTGGTCATGGGAAAGGAACAGGGCCAGGGAGACACATATGGACACCAACAATACATTCGTGGAAAGTTACTAAACAAAGTACAACATCACTTCTCCAATTGGGCGCTGTCTGCATTTATACCTGCATGAAGTCATCTCGGGAACGCATCGTGCCTGTTGTGTAGGTAGGGTGACATCAAGCTTGTCCTAAGATATTCTTTGTTCATCGATGCTTTAGTGATACTTGCTGCAGCCCACCGTCTTCAGTAGACTCCGTGTTAAATAGCCCACTTGCTTTGAAATGAGAGAATAGGGTTGACAATTTTTAATGTCGTGAATTTTGGAAAGCTATGGTGCACCGATATTGCACAATATTTGCTTTGTATGCAGTCGGTCTCTCTTGCTGGTGTGCCTAGAGGTTTCTCTCCGGGATAGCTTTAGTCAGGTGCACTTATCAGGCTTTGAGGGAATCGAGGTGATCTTTTTGCGTTCTTGTTACCGTAATTTCTGTCCACCCTGTACAATCTACTATTCCGTACTAACATTTGGTGTTTGATCAACACCATGGCTGAAAGTACTGGAATTCCAGAGGCGATGAATCCGGCGATGCTCGTGTCACCATCCTGTTAGATTTCGTAGCATTTCTCTTTTATGTGCTATCCATTCGGGTGAAACAGTGGCAGGGGTAATAGGTCTAATGAGTAGGGCGTTCGCAGCAGTTCAGTTCTCCAGCTAGTTCGTTTTTTTTTGCTGGGTCAGTTGTGCGGCGACCGCTGAGCTGCATCGCGGAGAAGAGTCATTTTTTCATGGTGGCTTTGCTGGGCGCATCGCCAGGGTTTCGGTACCTTGCAGAGATTGCTGTTCCACCACAATAGTTTCGCCTGTGTTTGAAGAGCTACGCCTGCTGCAGACCCCGTAACAAGCAGCACAAACTTCTCCTCGTTCAGTTTCACCTTTACGAAGTTTTGTTGACCCTACTCGTGATAAAACTACTCAGCCGAAGCTCATATGTTATATTGGGAAGAATCGGTTCTACGTAGCATCTCACAACCCGAACGAAAAATCAATGTGGTCCTTTCAATTGGATAACCTATGGAGAAAAAGAGCAGACGGTTCTACTGAATCGCGATTTTTTGCGGCTCTTCCTCATCGACTTCTCTGGGCTTTTCGACCTACCTCAAAAGACTTTAAACCGCAAACCAGTTTTGACGAACATACGTTAGTACCGCTTTTTTCAAACTTCTAAGCACATTTGATTTGAGCAAATGTTTCAGCTAGCTTTCACCAACCTTCGATATCTGCTGCACAGCGTTTTTATTTTTGCGACAATGGCAGTCCATATCAGTGGCTTATATTATAAGCTGGTTTTGCTCCTTGCTGCCCTGATGAGAGTTAGAAAAATATTGTTCTTGAGCAAAGCTGACAGTGCCTACGGATATAGCAAAAATGGTGCTTTCATTCTCATGCAACATGTAGCAGTCAACCAAAAGGTTACTGAGAAATTATGCTTGAAACTCGAACTATCAAAACGGCCGGAACTCTTCTTACAACCGATACACGACCATCATTAGCGAGTGTCTTGGTGACTGCGTCTCGCTCGCCTCGAGTTTGTTCTCGTCTTAGAGTATAGTTTCTCCTCCTCCCCTTTTTTTTATCATCACTGACGATCCACTTCTCGTTCTGATAAATCTTAGGGACTTAATTGGCTGTTTCCTATGCAGTGAGTGGATCGAATGGTTGATCTAGTGTAAATAGTTATACTCGATGTTCGTTAGTAGAATACTAGATAAGCTTGAAACTTACACGCTTTTACTTCGGCCGGTTGACGATCCCGTTCGTACTCACGTATTCACTTGAGGGCATACTTTTCAGTGAGATCACTCAATTGTAAGTAATATAAAAGACCTAGAAATACATTTATATCTACGTAGCTTTATTAAGAGAAGAGCGCCCGTTGAATAACTCACTCCGCTGTCTCAAGGAGGCCGTGCTTTGGCGGGCCAGGCCACAGGTGCAATCTCTTGTGAGCGATTTGTACCGAACGCACCGATTATTGCTTCCGGTGGAAAGAATACACGGTGTTCTTCCAGTTTTTAATGGCTTTCATTTCCTAGCCCTCAGCTTTACGTCACGTTTCACAATGATGGTTAATCCCGGTTCATCTGGCTGATAAGATTTTCGGTCATTACGCCCGAAATTTGAATCAAGGTGAGATGGGAGTGCCAGTTCAAAGCGATGGATTAAGATAGGATTGGAATGGGTTCTTGGTGGAAGTGGAGATGCTGAATAATGCCACAGTGACGAAAAAAAGCAGAGAAATTCGTCGAGAATGCCCAAAGTGGGACCCCGTTCTTTGGCTATTAACCTCCTATAATGAACAAGCTAACAACATAATAAGGGTTCGTTTACAGATGGTAAACCGATAGCCACCATCATACCAGCAAAGACCGATAACGCGTTCCCTGGGAGAGTTATAGGATACGCACTCAAAGCGAATATCTTATTGAAATGATAACGAAGACGCTGCTGTTGGAGGCGGAGCTCAGGCCGTGGCGGAGCACATTTAGGAATGGCGAGCCCAGTACGCTGCAGCTAGCGCACTTTTGGCCGCAAAAATGCCTCATATCGCTTCCTCAGGCCCTTGATAGGGGGTTTTGGTTCCACGGGTGCATGTACTTCCACACCGCACACACACTTTATCGTAATCTCGCTCTTCAAAAGAAAATCATCAAAAAAAAATTAGGAGTCTTTTTTTTTTATGGATCGAAGGCGAGACACCAGTGTAGAAAAGAGAAAATACGTGAGAGAGCACGCTGTCCACGGCGACCCAGACACCTTTTTGTTAACAAGAAATAGTTGAAGCATTTGCGAGCTTACTGACCAGGGCCTGTCCCCTCCCCCTGTCGCGTACATTCAGTCCTCACCATGGGCAGGCTTGCTTATGACATACCTGATCTACAGGAGATTCTATTCCAGTATATAAAACGCGCTGCGCGCCTTTTGTTAGATTGGAGCCAAGACTCATTCATTCCTATGAATGTACATTTGAGTGTGCTTGTACTGCCACTTTACCCATTGCGTTGCAGTGACCGTTCTATTCATTTCATTCAGTTTGGGTCAGAAGCGAAAAAACAACAAGTCAGAAAAACAGAAACGAGAATAGAGAAAACTGCGAATTTTTGCTTCAAGGGTGCTCCTGTATTTTTCAACACGCTGGCCGAATAGACCCAAGCACAAGAAAGATGCTAATTATCGAAGCATAGAGTGGTTAGAAGTTTGAAACAAACCTTATAGCTTATACTGGATTATTTGTGAAAACTTGCCTGCAAGGAATCCACTCGAAATAGACCAGAAAAATTTGAAATAATCCTCGGTCCAGGTCTATCAGGCGCCTTACGTGGTATCCTCTTTTAGGCCTATTCCTAACCATAAGTGAGGTTCTTAATAAACTAGACTGGTAGACTCAAAAGTCGAGCAATACTATGTGCACGAAACAGACTGATTCACCTGTTGCCATTAGAAACCGTCATAGTGCAGCTTTTAGAGCGGATTAGAGGTTGTCTAATTGGTAGGAGCAGGCACATAATGATGTAATAGTTAGCTCACTTTCAGCATTTCCATCCTACATCTCCGTCAGTGGGGAACAACTGCATTTAGTGCTGCCCAAAATCCGAGGTTATCGAGCATCGAGTAATTGAAGACAGGTTTTTACCTGACCTTTATTTCTGAAGCATCTGAGTTCAGGACATTATCGAGATAATTTATGGAGCGATTTGGTAAGGAGACCAGCTAACATTGTGGATGAGACAGGGTACCCGTTCAAATTTCCTGCCACCAATTGTGTGGTGTGTAGCCGCACGTTCTCGTGAAAAAGTAGGGTTTTGACTTACCAGGGAGGTCTTTCAGGACATGGAGCGTTTTTCCAAAATGGTTTCCTGCACTTAGTGGAGACTTATGTGAGTAACACAAAATCATGGTCCGTTTTTCCTTAACGCTTCCAGGAAGGTCAGAATAGTGAAGAAGAGATGGTCCAAAGTTCGATCCTCCGTGGTGACTAATTTTTGCAATTTATGTTGGCGCCTCTAAATTGTGTCCTAATGGCACCAGAGTTAATTTACATTTCATCCTCGTAATTAGGCGACAATATGGAGGCTCCAACATTGATTGCAAAAATTTGTCATCACGGGGAATTGAACTTTTGACCATAGCTTCACCACTGTTTTGAGGTTCCCAGATGCGTTAAGGAAAAACGGATCATAGTTTTATGTTCCTCGCATGAGCCTTTACCACATGCAAGAGACCATTTTCGAAAAGCGCGCCATGACCTGAAAGACCCTCCTTATTAGGCCAAGCAACGTCGTTTGAGTTTTAGTGCATCAGGCCCAATTCTGAAGGTACTCCTCTACCGTAGGTGTACTGGATCAAGCTCACAACAGATCGCACAGTCAGCATTACCATCTTCGATGCATTTTTATTGAGAATTGAGAAGCTTCACTGCGGTGCAACCACTTCTCTGTCTTCCGTCTCCTATAATAGAGAACCAATTTATTGACGCCGCGAAACAGTACGGTTAAGAAAAGTCTCAAGTTGTAATCAGCTGGTGGATAAGACATTTAATGAGGCCATTGCGTGAAAATCATCAACAACTACTTGCTTCCGTAGATCCTGCCCGAACCTCTTTTTTGCTGAGGTTCTTGCGACAGAGTTTCGAATTTCATGTTTCACTGTTTGTTTGCCTTTTTTCCCTTTTTATTCCATAGGGAGTTCTCATGTAATAAATGTATAAATATAGAGGGATCGTTCTTGTTTCGCAAAAGATGTGCCGACGACAGCTCACACAATCACTCCGCTGTTGCTCGTTCAATTTTTAAAAGATTTATTCACCTCTTTTGACTTCCCTATCCCCAACACATTCACTTCCGCTTGTTCTCGCCAAGCTGTATGCGCATTTTCTTCCACCACGCCTTTATTTCTGAGTAATCGACAACAGAATGCCGTCTACGCGGCTTTGGCAATTGTTTCAGAAGATTTCTTGAGGTTGTCAAAGTTTTCATATGATTCCCTGTTCTTGTAAAACGAGGACGAACGAATGAGTTTTGAAGCTTGGCACTACTTTGAGGCCAAACGGCCTGGGATATAGCAGCATAGAGAGAAAACACCTCATAGAGTTTTACAAGAATGCTGGGTTATGAACGAAATTTTCGCCCCAGGCGGGACTAGAACCCGAACCCCTCGCTTCCCGGGCAAATGCGCTAACAGTTACGCCACTGGAGCACCATTTCAACCCAACTTAGCTTTTCATGGTTTACGTGCCATAACTCCAGCACTCACCCGTAAAATGTGTTGAGCTGGTTAGCCGATAACGGCAGTGAATCGCTGCGAGCTGAAAGCTATAGCCATGACTTTTGACTGGTGTGGGAACGGGTCCCGTCTGGGAAGGAAGTTTTGTTCACATCCCAGCATTCTTGTGAAACAATCGCAAGGCAAACTGCGACCCAAAAACAGCAATAACAAACAAAAACAAGCACTTCCTGAAATTTCCTTGTTTTGTCCGGTGCTGTTTTTTGGCGCCACATTTCGCGATGAGCTTCAGCAGGAATCGGATCCCAGATCTGACGCTGTGCGTATGTGCCAATGTTACACCTTATAATGTTATCACCTTATTATTTCTTGTAGCAAACACTCCCAATGAAATGGTTCAGTTAAGCCCCTTCAAGCCCTTTTTTGAAAACATTTCTCAAACAAATTGCGTTGAATCGCCTGGAGATATAAAGTATGAAAAAGCCACCAAGCGACTTCATTTAAGCAATTCCAGGCATTCTTTCGCGCTCGTATCGCACTTGATTGTACTTTTTCGTCAAGCCCTAATTAGATCTCACTACCTCATTGAGTATGCTTCGTGTTCTAGTTGTCGACGTCTCATTTGCAGGTTAATGGAAAATTCCTCGTTATTTAACCAGACTACGTCGGAGATGCCCGCGGCTACATCGAGAGCGACGTTGAAGCTCAGTCTTTCTATCGCCTATCTAATCCTCTTTCTGGTCGGCACCATTGGCAACGGGTGAGCGAATTTGGTCTAGGAGTTTCGAGCACTATGTAATTATCCTTTACTGCACCACTCTTCGAAAACTGAACAGGATTTTTCTCGAAATTCGTAAATAAGGATGAATATGATTAAAAAGTTGCTCGTACTGGTAGTTTGACCCGTACAACACGAATAACTCATCTGATGTGTGAAAAGAATTACCTGGCGCTCATGCTAGAGGTATCGTAGGTACCACATCCGTTTGGCTCTGACACCTATGACGCAGCTACAAACAGTTTCTCGAAAGCCAATGTCATATCCGCATTTCACTTCAAACTAACTCTAATTGTGAGAGCATGTTCCAACATATTTGATAGCCTAACGAGGGAATGCTTCCAACTTCCCATGGAACTTTGGATGGAAACCCAAGCAAATCGGTAGAGTACTGAATACTATTAACAGATGTTTTGACCAAAACTGCTACGCGACGTTTCTATGTAAGCTGTGAGCGGTCAAAATTGGTAAGAAATGCAGTAAAAAAATGAGTTACGGCACCAAACTGTCGTCAGATAGCCTCTTTCTCAGAATGAATGTCGTATTCGTGAACAGGCCGTCTGTTTACCCTTATAGGTTCTGATGTCATTTTTCTGCCAACGAGGTGTTAAGTGGAACTTTTATTAGTGACCTGACGTTTCGGCGAGATCATCTTCCTCTAATACCTGAACATGGCTTGAGGTTTTAGATAATTGGATGTAAACACTGAGACGTGCAGTTAGCCTTTATACAAAGACTGCTTGGTAAGTCTCAGTTACATAAATCCATCCATAAATAGCCTGGAGTGGCGCTGTCCTTCTCTTACGGTGGTGGACTGGTTGTGTTTATTTCCTTCGTTGAGGGTTTTCCATTGTTTCCCCTAACTTTCCGTCAGAAACACCAGGAAGAGGAGTCGTTTGGCGATTTAGAGGGCATATCTAAAACCTTGAGCCTTGTTCAGGCCTTTGAGGAAGGCGATCTCGTCGAAACGTCAGGTCGCTAATAAAAGCTCCACCTAACAACCTCGTTGGCAGAAGTACAACATCATAATCACAACAATGCCGAAGTTCTACGAAGAGAGAAGTTGGAACCTACAGTTTCTGTTTCAAGAAATCTTAAGAGACCGATGCAGTTAGATTAGCTCGTCTCCTACACCCTTTCTGTCAACTTTGACCGCCCAAGATTTGCTTGGAATATTCACGTAGCAGTCTTGGTCCCAACTGGCAATCATTACTCTATTGCTTCCCTATTCTTCATTCATAACTCCATGGGAAGTTGGAAGCATGTCCTGGTGAGATAGTGAGTGAAATACTCTCGTGGACGAGTTTCTAGCCAAATCGACTTCCACTCTAAATTTCGAGAAAAATCCAACTCAGTGTCCGAAGGAGCAAAGGCTGAATATTGTTACATTGCTCGTTGCCGGCCATTACCTCTTGAGAGGGGAAGCTTCCATCTTTGAAAAGCCGACTGAACATACTTTCAGAATTGTAATAGTTATGATAATGAATGTGCTGACGTCAATGCGACGGACTTCAATGCGAGGCAAACGTAGCAGTCTATCAAACACTAACCATGTGTTCATCTATGTGCTAGGTTTGTCAGCACTTTCTATGTTTTCACAGCAGTCAGTTCTACTCTATTCTGCCTACAATCAAACTTCTGCGTCGTGCTGTCACCACTTAGAAGCATGCTGTCTCCATTAATAGCCATCATTTATGACTATCGACGGAGACAGCGTGCTAACACGGGAGCAGTGTGGTGTGTCATAAGAACGAACACCTTTGTGCACTCCTTTCGTCTTACATAAAGTACAACGTAGTTGTAAATTAACGGGTACGACACACAGCCATTGCTGAATACACGCCTTTATTCCCTCTAAGGTGGGCTATTCGCGAAAGCATTTGTAAGGAGGATAAAACCTCTTATTCAGGGTAGAATGGTCTCAGCAGCTAGGCAAAGGATTCACGGAGTCATATTAAGGTCGGGTGCGTGGCGCACTAAAAAGGGAACTAGAAGAGGATCCCACGACAAGCCCGGAGGTTGAAGAAGAGGGAACTTGGTAACTGAAAAGGCAGGCGCATCCCTATGGGCGCGGATCGACACGCAATTCGCAGCGAAGGATGCGCCGCCCGCAATTTAGCATGGCCACCGCCGCGCCGCTAGCGCCGCTGCCCGCCCACCGACTGATACTCGGTGTAGGTTTCTAGCCGTCCAGCAAAGAGATCGTTAGGGTTGAAGAGGGCAGCACTGAGAGTGAGAGTCGTACAAGTGCGAAGGTCAACGGGCTGGAAATGGGTTCCATTTTCGGGTTCACCATTTCTCATGGTTTTTTCTTCATGCGGACACCACCGACCCCTCTATCTAGATTCCAATGAGCTTCGCAAACTTCGCCTTCAAAGGTGCGGAAAGCGCATAATACAAGTACACGGGATGTTCCCTGATTTTTTCACGTGTGAGTAATCTCCACCGAATGTTTTGCACGCAGCTGAAGACGGCATTGTTGTACGGGACGGTCAGCTCTGGTCTTACCGTGGTGCACGAGTTCTGTCAACTGCTCGCAACTTAGAGCTTTGTACATTCAGGTCTGTGAAGAAGATCGTTGAGTAGTAAACAGCGAAGCCTAATGCCTAATGCAGCCTATTAAGCCCATGGATCTACTATATCAGACAAATGACTGAATATAATGGTTACACATGAGTTAAGCAAAGTTTAACCTTTTTTCTCGAAAATAATGACCAGAAATGTACTTCAGTGTTCCTTACTCCTACACATTCTTCGTACTTCCGGAGTTGCATCGTTCCTTGCGCTATAAGGCTTGGTTGAAGAGGACAGATTGGCTGCCACCTCCGAGATGATCAAATTTTCAAGATATTTCTGAGTTTTTCACGTGGTGAATCAGCGCATAATTGAGATCCTCCCTTCCGACTTGATGACATCATTCGCGCGATGTGTCGAGGCGGATAGCTCAGTAATTCAATCAGAAGCCGCTGCTATCGTTCTAGATGTCGCTTATCCAAAAAGGAGGGAGAAACGAATTGAAAGAAGTCATCACTGTCCTTTGAACCCAACTCTACCAACATTTTCAGGTCTGTCATTTGTTGATCTTGTTGTGATACTGCACCTGCCGTTTCTGGTAGTTGATCTAGTGAAAGGTATTCCTTTGCTTTTCGTTGATATTGAAGCCATACTGCGAACGCCAGTGTTCAGGCCAATGGTTGTTTGGAACAGCGATGTGCAAATTATACTGGTTTGGTGAAAGCATCAGTAAACTGCTTAGCTCATTCATTATGACCGTACTCAGTTGGGATCGATATCTTGCCGTTTGTAGTCCGGTCAAATCGATGAGGTAAGGCATTTCTAATCAGTAAGCTGACTTCAGTCCAATGTTTCGTGATCTCGCCAAACTTTCTTATAACATTGTTCACTGGTACTCATTGAGAGCGTGAAGCTTACTCTATGAAATGGCTCTTGCTACTTCGCTCATCTCAGCTGGGTTAGCCTGAATAAGCGACAGGGGCGTTGCGAAGCGGGGGCCAAACGCGTTTATTATCGTGAACGTTCAGGGGTGGACCTCAGGTGAGAAGAGACTCTAGGGTGCGTGAAATTTTCAGGTTTGGTTCCGACGGACCAATTGTTAACTCCAACACAAAAATCACGACAAATATTTTTTGGAGATGTTTGAAAAAGTTAATTTTTGCCTTTGAGTAGCTAGGACTAAGTTTTAGGGATGGAGTTGGGGGGGGAGAGTAGAGATACCTAGCTAATCATTAGGTGGACACTGATATTTCTGAAATTATATATGTATGTACAGGGAGGGAGGTGGGGCAAAAAAGAGTCACTTCGCCTATTGTGCACATCATCAACCTTTTCGTCTCGTATAGTGCCGCTGTCATGAAAATTTTTGAAAGGTTGGAACGTGCTCTTCAATTTCCACTTCGGGTCATTTGCTTGAGTTCCACAAGTGTGACTTCACATGTAGAGGGGTTAACGCTTCCTTTGCCTCCCCACGCTTGTGCGTAGATGACTCAAGGAAATCACATAATGAATTCCGTTAAGCGCTCGGCGCCCCTTTTTCGGTACATACAGGGGGGGGGGGCAAGAAAAGGATTTTGTCTCCACCTTCGACTGCTCCAAAGTTGAGACTGAAGAGCACATTCTATCCTAGTGGGGAAAAACTTTATCACGGCCTTCTTTGCGGATGGCATCAGAAGAATCATCCATGGCTCTGTGCACGGGTTGAGCTTAACGAGGCTCTCAAAGTTCGCAGTCCATTATGAAAATTTCTGGAGCATTGGTTGGGTGAGGGGTTGCACATTCAGCTGATATCTCTGGGAAACTATCCAGGTGTGAATGTATTCGAACTGGAGTGGGAGCTTTACGCTGGAGCAATTACCGCAAGTCTCCTTGACCTTCACATCAATGGAAGAGGACGTCATAGATATACTGAAGGCGGTGCGGGGCAGTAAAGGAGAGCTAACGTCTGTGTATAGAGAACACTTCCGTCACCTCTGGTAATATTTGACAAATAAAAATCTCTGAGGTACGACTTAGGCAAAATGTTTTTTGACCCCCTTCACGACTCCCTCCACCTGTATACCCGAAGTTCCACTTTCTCTAAAAAACACACAAATGGAGTTTTTGGCTGTAACAGGAAATCTGGTTTTTGGCATGGCTTGTTGTCCTAACTGATGCTCTTCTGAAAGGTCCAGTAGATATTACAACTTCATGTAATTATTTTGTTATTTTCCTAAGATCATTATAATTTTTGACATGTATTCTTTTGCTAGCAGTCCCCCTCCTCTTCCTCTCTTCCTCCTTTTCCGATAAACTTAGTCAGTTTCTTTGGGATGGTTTTTTGGAGCTGCAATATTCCAAGCTTGACATCATTGCAAATTGGATTTTGCAGGACCCTAGGGGCATCTTGCAAGAAGGGTGAATGATCGCAGGCTGGACAAAGATTATGAAAAGATTCGACAACAATTATAGGAAGATAGCGAAGAAGGATTACTTCAGCTCTGACTGCCGCTCACTCTTACAATTGTGGTTCAATCTCAATCCAAAAATTTGGCAACAATCCTCAGATACCTGAGAGATTGAGGGTGTGCACACCCTGTGTAACCGCCTTGGGGTACGGGGCTTTTAGCTCGTCCGGGGCTGCGCGCGGCAAATTGCACGGCAACCTGCGCGACGATTTCGGAGGTCCCTCGATGATCCTGCCCACGAATGGCTAGAGTACAGACGAAGGGAACGGCGTCTAGCTCGAAGGTAAATTCAAAGGAGGAAGGTGGGAACCCTAAGAACGTGCCTTGGAGTGGGGATTTGAGGAGCGACGTCAGTCAGTGTGACATGCCGCGGGAATTTCATGGAGATTTCCTGCTGCTGACAGCGTAAGATGTTATGTTTCCTGTTCTGTTCTATATTTTTTGAATTCGTGGGTGAAAGCTTATAGAGTCCCTCAATAAGGCGATGAGGCGATTATTTAGTTGATCAAAACCTGAGTTCGTGCAAAATAAGATCCTGGTTGAAGGTCAATATCCAAATTCAGCAACTTATGATAAGGGGAGTGCACCATTCTGCACACCAGGTAAGTTGCTCGCCAGCGACAAAAGTCTGAATTTGTGAGATCACAGTGGTCATGAGCTGCTGTATAGGCGATAGAGCGCAGGTGAAAGCATTATATCGAGGTGATTTGATGGTCCCAGTCCAAGTAGATCGTAGGCACAAGGTGGGACAGATTCCGCACCCGCATCACGGCGGAGTTTGCCCCGCGCAACTCCGGACGAGCCAAATGTCCGTCGCCCATCGCCTTGGCACACTAACCACCTCATAAGTATTGGAATTTTCACAGTACATTTTTGTACCATTCCTTCACAGCAGCCTCACCCTGAACAATTTTTCAAAGGCTCAGCCTAGCAATAATATTGGAAAGGAGGTGGTCCTCGAATTGGCAGCCAAATCACGTCTTCCCAGGCACGGAAGCGAAAGCTCTGTTGTTATGGCTCGTGGATTGCCACACTTTCGAAAGCTCCGACACGCCCACGACTACGCATTACTTAGGCAAAGACGCATGTAATTCGATCAAATGCTTTTGCAACAAAGCCTTGGCGCACGTTAATGGAACGCCAGGACTGTCCTTTGCCGGCCTGGTGGATGTGATTAGCCAGCTCTTTGCCTGCCATAAATATCGAAAATGGACGCTAGACCGACAGTGGGCTTTTGTGGAAGATAACGACAGAGGACTTTAGGTGGCCATTGAAGGCACCTGCCAGGACCAATCTGGTGTGCTCCTTGCCAGGTAAAATGAAAGCAGTGTACGAAGTGGGCCGGCAGCAAAGAAAAAAAAGAAATTAGTCGTCAAAAAAGGCAATGTCAAGCGATTGCTAACGTTTTGCTA
>KZ345671.1:32244-47023 GCA_002352805.1 Teladorsagia circumcincta | reverse complement strand
GGTTGACTGAATATGAAAGAACAGCAGCAAACCGCTGATGAAGCTCTCAAACAAAAATCCCTCTCTTCAATCTTGAAATGAGGGAAGGCCGTGTCCAGGAGAGTTGTCTAAACTTGCTTGCTCCCTGGCACCACTAACCCCTGCAAGAAGTGCGCGAGGCATCTCGTCCATTTGCTGACATTAGCAGGTCGTGAGCTTATTTGTAGGCCTCAGCTTTGCTGTCGTGCACTTCCAAGCCGCGGCAACCTCACAAATGAGATACTTGTAGGCTACTTGTGCGTAAGTTTCTAGCATGCCGCTGCGAGCGCTTCACTACCACGAGGTTCCTAGCTGCAAGCACTGAAGCATCCACTTAGACTCCACTCAGATAGCTCAACATCTCTTTCAGGGAAACATGTGTAAGAACCCTGTGTCGGAGTAACGCCCCGAGAGACTATTGTAAGCAATGTTTTAACGTCGCAATTCAACTCTTTTATGGATCATTCTAAAAACCCCCTTATAACAGCTTTAGATTAGTTTTATTCTTCCGAGCCATTTGAAGAAGATCCCCGTCAATAGAATGAAAGCTGTATGGTCACACCTAAGTTCAATCATAAATGATGTGAAGAGATTTTCCCAGAGAAAGTCTCAGTAGCATGGTCGAGTGAGTATTACAAGAGCGTTTACTGATATCTGCGCAATAATTCACGAATTTCATACTTTTTAAGAATAAAGAGCCACTGACATTTAATGTGGTGTTTCCTGCCTTGTCTCATGGTGAAGGCGGAGCTCGTTGACAGCAACAGTGCCACCAGGCAAAACCAGTTCATCACCCCGCGCGTCTGCTGCAAGAGCTCTGCAAAGGTTTTCTGTTGAGGAGGGCAATCTGCGGTAATTATGTAGAATATTCAACAAACGAAAGCCGTAAAGGGATTCAGAAACAATCGGCGATGACGTCATCCCAATGGAAAAATAAAGTCAGAAAATAATAAGACTGAGAGAAAACGATAAGCCAGAGGCATAATTGCCCAGGGTTCTTTGATTCAAAGCCTAGATCAAAGCAAAAAGAAAATAGGAATCTCGTCAACATTTTCACGAGCCTGACGAGGGATGATGCTTATTCTAGAGTTATTTTTTTTGAATCACCTTTAGTACGGTCCTCGGTCACACACATTTTATTTATTTATTTATTCACCTACTGTTACCGTAATATTCACAAAGAAGAAATAGAAAGGTACATGCTCACAGTAGAATAGTTATGATTACATGATACAAAAGAATAACTGAGGGGAGGGGGAGGGTGTGGGGCTATGGGAAGGAAGAGCAAGAGCAGTGCCCCGGCAAACACTGCAAGCCGCGGGGAGGGATCGCAGCATCCAGGATACCAGCTAATGTGGAGTGAAAATATGATTGCAACGGTTTCCTTAAGCGACTCGTCGAAAACGAAGTGCTTTCAACATTTTTAGTCTAATACATAGGGAGAGGGTGTTCTAAAAAGCGGCGCTTCATCGCGCGCACCCTTTGATGGTACATTGTTGATCGAATTGTGAGCTGGTCAACCGAGTCTTTCATCCCTCACTCGGACTTGAATGGAAACCGATTTTCCACCAGCATTTCTTACAGCGCATTTTCAAGACCAACTTGTGTTTGAAGGCCACAGCCCATTCACTGTTCTGACTTGATCTAGAAGGCTTGGCGTATCCCGAGGAATGTCTGTCAACGACGATTGTTTTATGCCTTACGGCCATCTAGATCGGATCTCACGTAGTTTTGTACATTATGCGACGATATACAGGTGATAATTAACACCTTGACGACAGCGCGGCAACTATGTATGCCACAATTTTTGCACCTCATTGGACATTGTGGCAACTATGTATGCCACACCCATTCCATTTATTATTTTATTCCAAGCCCGATTTCTTCCTAAGTTTTTTTGTGTTTATTTTATTGATCATACATCAACATAGCTAGGAATCGCGTGGCTCACAGAATGACCAGATATCCTTTGGTTTGGCAGAGGTTTTTCAGATCATACGGGTACCTCTGTTCAGTTCATTACTCGTTTTCTTTTTATCAACGCGATTATGTTGATAACAAAGAATAGTTCAAATAAATACAAACCTACTCGTATGGGAAGATATGAGTTTTCACTGAAACAATCACGTTTAAATTAATTTCGAAACTCCTGAGCGAAAGCAAGTAAAATTTGCCATTTCGTGGCCTTAACACGTCATCTTGGTCGAACTTCCATTACTGCCACTCCCGATAAGTCATACAGATCAAACATAATCGAAAGCACATGGCCGCATCTGAGCGTTGCGTATTTACAGCTCAAAATCCATGGATTTGGAGTGCGGCGGCAGCGCTCGCAGAATCGCTCTGGTCCCACGCGGTGCAAAAACCTAAAACGCGCGATGTCGTCCACGTGTTGATGACGATTGATGATGATTGTGGAAATGATTTTTGGGAGACATGTGATAAAGTTCAGATGGTCAGTGCGATAGGCTACATATATGAAAAGGACTGGGAGATTGTGGTTTGATCGAATGTGTGGTTACACAAAAAAGAGTGCGTAAGACACAATAATCGATTTCTTCGTGAGGATGCGCCACGTAGTTGCAGGTGGGAGTTTCAATATGAGCGTTCTAGATCTAGCTTTAAGCACGGACGAAACACGGACACGAGCACTCAAAAAACACAAACAGAGTGGCGAAGAAGGAGATGAGCATGGGTCTTGTAATCTCTTGGAATTTGCACGCCACGCACCACTCGCGATAAAACCCCTGAAAATTTCTATCCTTGAGGAAGGCAGTACTACTCTTAATCAGTAATTGTGGTGCTATCGCGATTGAAGTATATGCGACAAATAAAACAAGTAGTTTAAGTTGACCGCTACGGCCGCTGCCGCTCCTTTCGATTGCAATATATCTGGCGTCTGCGCCCCCTCCCGCACGACCTGCCCTCTAGCCGCAGCGCCGTCTCCCCGTCATACCAAGACCAACTTCACAAGAAAAATTGTTTGTTGTGTTCAGTGTTTTATTTGATGCTTTTTGCCATTCTGACCCCAAGTATTCCTCTCCATACTTCATGTCTGAATTTCGTATAAAACAACACATAAAGGCACAACCCAAGCAGAAGTCGTGTGAACGATTCCCTTCGGTCTTTAGGATAGTCCCCTAGAGGGCAATGACAGATGTGATATGACAGATGATGTCCCGTGCACGGAAATCATTCAACCGGACCGCTAGGGCCTTGCAAAATGAGCTTCAGCAGCTGCAGACTTTTTCTTTTATCAGGCTGCTGTCTGGCGCCATCTCATCTGCTGCGCTCTCTCGGCTGATACTCTCCTCTCCGCGTTTAGTCTCTGATTGCTCTAGCGCAGCCGACTACGAAAAGGAGCAGGCCCTTACACTAAGCGTTTTCGACAAATTCATCTCCTTTTTTCTTCACTGCCGCCTCAATTCGCATCAATACTTTCACATACGTGCGTAAGAACCACACCAATTTGATCCTGTGCATGCCTGTAAGCTCGATCGCGACGAGTGCCAACTTTCTCCCCGAAGAACTGCGCAGGATAATCATGTTATCATCTTATTCAGCTGTGGAGACGACGACGCTTGACGTTACCTGGATCAATACAGAATAATCCTAGATTAAAAATTCCGCCAACATTCCAGGACGTGCCGAACCAGCCAATTACTCAGAATTAGGTATATGAAATTCGTTCGACTGTCGAACCCAGCGACCACTTCCTGGATCCCTCAGTGAGATCCGCTTGGGGATTTCCAAAGAGCGCCAGGAAACAAATGATTCAGGCGTCGCGGGTAATTTCCACATTATGCGCAATATAAAGGCTTACGCGACAAGGATGCAGGAAGACGGTAGGAGGTTCTGCGGACAAAGCACAGCAATTTATGCCTGAACAACAGCAATGAGTGTATGGCTATGATTAATGGAAGTACTATAGATCCCTGTGCTATGTACGGTCTGAAGCTCAAAGGTCGGGATTATGTGCCAAGAGTCAATCTTCCTTGAGTGAGAAAGAGGGATCCCCAAAGCCAGGAGCCGCGACTTGCCCCGACTCAAAAGTGCGCGGCAAGGGCGCTGAGGCTGCTTTCACGGTACGCACGGACCGCACGGACCGCCAACTATGATAGCAGCCTTTTCCGTTGCCATCGCTGCCATCCTTATCAATCGCGGCATACGTGGTGTTGCACCCTCTCGCGTACAACGTCGCTTCTCATGTTTTCCCTCTCCTCGCAGCGTTTAGTCTCTCTTTTATGCCACCTAACAAAGGAAATTTCAGTGTTGATGAGAGTTGGTGATGACGCATTTTATTTTTTCTCCACACTGGCGTTCCCTTGTCTAATTTTTGAACAAAATGACAAGCCAATTCGATCCCAGCACTTGCCTTTAGGAACGCAGCACCGCACGTAGACACCTCTATCAAAGATTGCTACGTTTCTGCATGCGAATAGTTCCGATGAAAACAACGCTCGTAAAGAATGGATTGGTTTGACAGCCACAATGAGACCCAAATGTAGAGATAACGTTTGATTCATCCAGTAGAGTCTACCTAGCACAGGAGATTGGTTTCATGTGTTCGGTATGGACCCGCTCCAGATCAGAAAGGGTAGGTATTTCAACGTAGGAGGAATGTTCCATGCTCAATGCCCACTTCATTAATTCCCTGCTTCGTAACTTCGTTCCGAAAACCTCCAGTACGTTGACTTAAGGATGAACACAGCGCCTATTCCGAGGGAAGGAAGTGACTCCGGGAAACTTGGGAGTTCATTGCCAAGACTTGTGATACAATTGAAAGATGGAGGAAATCTTTCGTTCCGCGTTACGTCAACGACCCAAAACCGAGTGAACAGCTCTGACCTGCCGATCCTGTAAACATTGGAGTGATCTTGCACTTACAGCAATTTGATAACGAAAAAAGGCAAATAGTTGAATGTAAAACGATTGAGTGGACTGCAGTGTTATGAAGGGTCCACGAGTGAACACTGAACAGACATTATGGACTCTTCATGCTCTTCGACGGGATGGAACCAAGCTGTTATGGCCTTCAGGCACCTAGTATATCACTGGAAACCCCTTCCAGCGGGTCGGTAAGCAACGAGAGCACAAGCGACACTATTTATTTAGAATCCGGAGTATAATCATTTCCATTCTATTGAACGCGCTCAGCAAGTTCAAGGATGTGAAGAGGTAATCCATCAAAAGTGAATGTCAAAAGTCCAATAATATTCTTGCGAAATCGTGCTTCAGTCAAAGAACTTCTTTGAATGAGCACGCTTTTCTTCCCGACGATTTCCTGCGAAAATTACCAACCTTTTGTGGTAGGGAAGACAGGCTAATCACGATCGTTAAGAGAAAGACGAATCTATTCTGTGTAGCACTTTGATGTAGGAGCTGGTTCTGAGGAAGCACAGCCTGACTATGACTCATATTCAGGAAATCCATACCAAACATGGAATGATTGCAAATGCATGTCAAGTTCGACTCACTATATCTAGAATAGTATCTCCTTCCAGTGAACCTTTTATGGCTGGCCGACTTTACAACTCCACCGCCTTTCTTAGACCAAATGAGAGGCGAAAGCTACTTGAGATACCATTCAAATCACTCAAATGAGAATAAGTCATTCAACAGCGTGATCTATGAAGATGAACCCACAGACGGAGGAATCATCCTAAAAGTGTTAGTCAGGGAGGTCCACCTGCCTACATGCACACAACTTCCTGCTTGTATGATCCAAAGCTCTTGTGAGCTCTGTGTCACTTCACTATCGCTATAACACGGCCGATAGAGTCCACAAAGGTGTAATGGATGATAATGATAATGAATGAAAATCTCTACTATACATAATGCGCTATGTCTGTCTGTCTGTGTGTGTTTCTCCATCTGTCACGAAATCCGGTACAACCTGATGAAACACTCACTGGGTCCGGGTCGAGTTTGGGATGGGTAGAGCATGGGTCAAGAAGTATAAAACAAACACCAGCTGGGCGGAGCATGCGCCCATAGTAGGCGGAGCATGCGCCGTGGGCGGTGCTGTTAAAATTGGTAAAGGGGTGCACTGGGTTGGTAAGTCGACCTAGGAAGACTCGCCTGGGGTGAGCGGAGCGTTATTTAAACGAGCGCCGCTGAATAAAAAAGCTCATAAGTCGGTTGAGAGGAAGCTTACAGAGAAGAAAAAAAATCGGTTCAAGCGATCAATATCTAAGGTGTATTCAGCACAGAACTAGGTGGAAGCTTGTCCACAGTGGGTGGAGCGTGTCCTTGTCCTGGGCGTGCTCATTACAAATCCTCGCAATCCGGTTCAAAAGTCCTGGGATTCGGAAAAAAGTGAGTAGAGGTTGAAAAAAGAGGGAAGTATGAGTGTTGGTGGTGAGCGTTCCGTGTGTCAGTGTGGGCGAGTTTACCACCATGTTTATAATTCGGTTCCAAAAAGTCCTGGAGACTGGAAAAAATTGCATAAGGTCCTACAAGGCAGGGGAGGACGATTACCATTGGTAGGTGGGGCGTGCACCAATGTGGGTGGAGTTATCCGCGAAATATTGTAACTTGGCTCCCAGAGGACCTGGAGACTCTAAAAAACTGGATAGAGTCCAACAAGGCAAGGGACGTCAATTGCTATTGGTGGGTGGGGCGTGGGCGGAGGCATCTCGAAACATTGCGACTCGGTTCTAGGAAGTCCAGGAGACCCCAGAAACGTAGGTGGAGTCCGACAACGGAAGAGAGGTTAGAGGGTGGGTCGAACGTGCGCCAAAGTAGGCGAAGAAGTTTGTCACTTGATATTATGCCGGGCAAATCGTGGATAAAGGTTGGCGATGGAAGGGGTTCAAACGCTACTGGTGGGCGCCACCGAGATGAACGGAGTTGCACTATAAAACTATCAATGGCTGTGTTTTATACCGTTGTACTCCTGTGTGATGCATGCGAATGCGATATTATGCAAGCTGATAATAATAATAAATGATAATGACGATGAGCAGCAATGTGATCAATAGATTTTGCTAACCCGCACCAGACCGCATTTCCATCCAAAGTCAGCGCGGAATCGGATACACAACCTATTCTCCAGTCTCCTATCCTTCTTGAAATGCCTCTTTATTTTGAGCATCAAACAGAATCGTATCGAAAAGCTATGTATTCCGTTTCACAGATTCTTTTTTCGCTGCAATTGGGAAGCAGAAAACGTAAATTACGGATATATCGGTTTTCATGACTAATTTTAGCGGAGCGGACGACGAAATGTCAACCCACAAAACGCTCACCAACAGACGGAAACTGAGTTGAGGCTAAATCTATGATAGTCACCAAAGTAAGCATGAGAACTTTATAAAGGTACTATGTATTCACTGTGAATCGCCACTAATGATGAGAACACTTCTGGATGGAAGCGCCCATCAGTTTAAATAATTCGAGTAGCATGAATCCAATAAATTCACAGATATGACATAATCAAGTTGTACCGTCACCAATACCCAAAATGATTACCGTTATGAATGAGGCTTGACTGCACGAGATTTTCTGGCCACAGTGGTTAGACAAGAAAAGAACAGATCGGAGGTCGAGATTGATTCGCCAGTTCCTTTCAAACGGACAGCAACTTAGCATATCCCCAGAGAAACCATACAACTTAAGAGCAAGGGTGTCTTCGAGTTGGTGAGTCATTTTATCCGGAAATCAGGCAAAAATGCGACGAGGAGCGTTGCGGGGAAGAAGCGAAAAGCACCATGAAAACACTGAAATTCCTTCTGTGAGGTCGACCGTGGTACAACGGGGATGCAAGCTTCAAAGAGAGGGAAGGCGCGAGACAGCAAATCGCACGTTTGAAAGGGCTAACACCACGTATATTGCGATTGATAAGAATGGCAGCGGTTACAGCGGTCAAGCGAAGGCATTGAATCCCTTGTCACTTTCAAAAAAAGACAGTATCACCATCCCTGTGACCACATAAAGTCAAGCAGAATAAACCGAGCACAGAAGTGGTTCAGTAAGATTCTAAACTGATGAGGCAAAACCAAAGGCTACTAAACGAAGTTTGGAACAACACTGCCAGAAATATGCTCACTTGGAGCCTTTGCTTATCTAAACTTACTGGAGCGAAATTTGATTTGCTGATTTCGATTTCTGCCAAAACATCCTTGAATGCGCTTCAGCTACCCGCCGCGTATGAACGGATTCTTCGAAAACACAATATTTCATTTTTTGCTCTTTATTACTTGGTCATTGCTTAGTAGTGTTATCTGCCTAGTAGATATAATTCTGTGTTGTGAACCCAGCTCACAGATAGGGTTTCCTTGATAGGGTTTCCCACATTAAAGATATTAATGTGGCTGCGACTATGGCCCCTACAGTTTTGTCATCTGGATACGATATCTAAGCCCTCATACAGAAAAACCAAATAGACACTACATTTATATTCAAGAATTAATTATTCACATTTCGTGGTGAAACTGTAGTTTAGGGGAGGCACTCCTAGTTGACTTATCCTTCTAGTGAAGAGCATTGTCCGGACTTTCTAACACCTTGGGTGATAAGATAATGTGTGAATTGAGTGTTTTAGGTGTTTTTTTTATAAAGGACCGGTGAGTGACCTATTTTACGCGCACCTTGCCTCTGTCCATTTGTTTGCAAAACTCCTTCCACCCTAGAACTGCTCCACCCTCTGGTCTAGGCAGAAATGTTCACTTCCCTGGTGCAGTGCCGTTCCCTTGGCCCATGGCAAGCGGAGATGTGAAAGCATCCCAAGATTCCTTCCACAATACCTCGGTATATCAAAAGTATATTTAGAATGAGTCGATTACATGTAATTGGCGTTGTTATTCTTATCTTGATATTGAAGAGCACAATGGAGTACCCGCTCCCCCTGGGGACTACAGTTTGACCCACTTTGCCGGCCCGAAAACCGCCGCTCCCAACTGAGAATAAAGAACTCGTTACAATCTACTGGGAAAGCTCAAAACAGCCTTCTACACGGGTGCGATATTTGAAGAATGTGCCATGGAGAGGCGGTGCAAGGTTCGAGCTCGGCGAGGCATCGACGAATTATGGACCACTACGACATTGTTAGAGATACTGATCGACAGGCGCACAGGACTACTGTCGCTATCCAAGGTAACCAGCAGTGAACAGATGGAAGAAGTTGCGGCTGGAGCAATCACATTCATTAGAAGTTCTCGAGTTCGACGACCATGGCGAATGGTTTCATGTTTTGAAGAGGATGAGGGCATTGAAAGAAGGGTTAATTCTGCTCATTGATAACCATCTCAGGAGTCCTTTGTCGAAAGATCTCCACCAACGGAGGTATCCGTGCGATGAAAAGTTGCTCATGTACGCTCTGGACAAGAAGTCTTCTTTTGCTCCCTCCCTTCTATGTTCTTTCATGAATGTCCTACTACCATCAGTCCGTGTGCACCTAAAATAATATCGCACGTGGTGGTAGAGGCTCAACAAGCAACTTACCATTGAACATAGCTCAAACCAAAATATTTTTCATCAAGATTCCATTTGTCACAGAAATGTGCTTCCGCTTCTTCACTCTCTTTGTCTGCAATCGTTATGCTTGCTGTCATCAATGTCCTACCTCCCAGTAACGGAGTGCATGTTTCTATTTTCTCAATAGAGACAGTGAAGAAAATCTTATCCGCTGATAAGAGGAAACCCGTCCTAGATGAGCTATTCAGTGAATCAGATGTTCCCTAGCGATTTCAAACTTGTTGACATGCGCTTGATACCTTTATTCACAGATTCCTTGTCGCTTCCCTATGTAAAAGTAACGAATGAGCATGTTGGATAAAACGCTGCTAGGTGAAGAGAAATGAATCAAGAAAAGGAGATAGAGATGAGTCAAGAAAAGGATAATAGGTAGGATGATTGATTACTAACGAATGCGAAAGGTTTCCAGACATCCGTGAGAGAGGATTTCCTACTTTCGTCAGAAACGAATCGTCAGGAATTGGCGTCTAGTTTTGCACAGTTTTTATCCGGTGCACCAGCAAACGCTAATTAACGGGCAGTGAGCAGCATAGCAATACGTGCTATTTTTTGGTGAAAATAAGGACGTACGCGCTTGCTGAAATCATGAATGAAGGTAAAAGTGCTCAATTCTATGTGTGTATTGGTAAGAAAAAAGATTACTGTAAAGAAGGGCCCAGCGTGTGCGGAAAAGATTTCTACGAACTCAGAGATGAAAGCATGCGAACGAAGTGGGCGTTTCAAGGGAATGTTGAGAACAATGATGCCAATAATCCAAAAAATCGACGCTTAACAAAGGGGCGGAGCCGAGAACAGCAAGCAAATTTCCACGTCGATTTCTAACGACCCATGCCTTGCAGGGATCACGTCCAACTGAAATGCATAAAATAATGAAATGGTCGTCGTTCATTTATCTCTCGGGACATTGGCTTCCACTGAGAATTGTAGTAGACTTGAAGGCAAAAGCCAGGCTCGTGCTTGGGCACTATGGTGGTCGAAACCGAGTACGGAGATGGGAAATGGAACGGCAATGAAGAAAAACGAAGACAAACCGTCAACAAGGCCGAAAACGAAATCCCTACTCCCACTAGGAGTGGAGGAGGCTGGCTCGGGAGAGAGGCACGTCCAAACAAGTTTTCTGGATATGCCAGCCCTTCCATCGGTTGATACGGCAATGAACCTAGCGATTTCACACGTATGCCAGCCACGCAACAACTCCCCCGGTGGGCGGGACTGGCTGTGATAACAGATCAACCACGGGATATAGTAGGTCTGGGGCCTTTTTGAAGCGCCATTTCGATTCTGGAGTCCGGCGTCACCCTTTTGAACGCAGTTCTGGCCATATTAGTGATGGAAAGGCTTTCTACGACCTCATAAACCTGACTCGTGGCTTCAAAGGAGGATTCAAGATAAGGTCGGAGGACAGAGATGTGAATACCTACCTAAAAAAAACACAGACGGACCTCTTATGTGTGCAGACCGAACCCAATTCGGAGCGAAGAATATGCCATCGACCATCTGCCCTGACCACTCCGCGCCGCTGTCGCCGCCGCCCGCCCACTCTCTCGCTGTCCCTCGCAGAGAGTGCTAGCGTTGATGAGGCTAGCACCAATGAGGGACGATCAACGCGCAAATCAATGCGCAAAAAGGCGGTCCCTTTTTTGGGTTCTAGTTGTTTTTCTCAGGTTTTTCTTCATCTCCGCATCAGAGACCATCTCTACCTTGATCTCTAGTGGGCAGACTATTCCTAGTGAATTCCGTCTTGACTGCGTTCTCGTGCTCTACAATGACTTGGGCAAAATTCGAGGGGCTTTTGTTTTCCATGATAAAGCTAATTCCAACCGAGCGACTTTTACCGGCTTGGGAGGCTCGATGTTTTGGAAAGACTCAATGAGCCTATGTAACCGGCGACTCATAGCCACGGCAGTATTTCCGATGCGACAAGCAAATCTTACAAATTTCGTTGCGAAGATGAGTTCAGGTGAGTTCCCCTGATAATTCACCTCAATAAGAGCACAAGAGTAAGAGCACTCCTTCAGTATGTGGCACAAACCCTTCGTGACGCTAGCGATTAAGGATATGCTAGGGTCATATCCGTGTTGCAGATGCAGGCCGGTATCGATAGGCGGCAAATGAAATCAGTTCAAAAACCCTGACAAAATTCGCAAAAGTCACGTCCCTGAGGAAGTGACGTGTAGCTTCCTTGTGCGACGTCAAGCCTGCGAGAGCGGCCCACTGGTAACGAATCTCGCCTATCTCGCCCAAAGAAACTTGTTCGAATTCGCACCGCAATCCTTTGATCGTTACATAACGTCTCGGATGGTTGCCAATCTGATGAAATGTAAGCATGTCCGGCTATGCTCGAAGAAATGTGCTGAAAGGGAGCCAAGCATAGGAAGGTTGGAGAATAAGTCACACACCTATGCGGAAACGCCATCCGAATTCGGTATCGTAGTGGCAGCAACGTCGCTCAAGGCTTGCGTTTTTGCTGCGAGCAATAGATGGTTGGATTATGGTGGTAGTATTGACACAAAAAAGGGTACAGCGCATACACCGGCACAGTTAACACTCCGGGTACATTCAGCAACGTATAGCATTTGGGGATACCATCACTTCCTGATGTGAGCATTTCAATGATCTACATACATCCAGGGGTGGCCAAAAAAGAGACACTTTGCCCATGGCGCACATCACCAAACTTTTCTTTCCCCAGTGTACCGCTGTTGATGGGAGTTTTACTGCATAATATCCCTCAAATGTTCCTTCATAAGCAGAAGCAGAAATTTGACGTTATCTGTCGCCGCCGTCAAGCTCAAGGAGGTCTTCCACAATCGCTTAATTCCGGAGCAGCGACAAAATTTCTTCGATCGGTTAGCAGATTGATTTTTCTAGAGACTGTACCTCCAACAATGCAAGACTCCTCTCCGGCCAGCGCTCTCAATAACCTCATAATGAACCGCGATCCGTCGAGGAGCACCTTGAGCTTGAACATGCACAACGTTATCATGGTATCTTCTGATGTCGTCGGTTTAGAAGGCTATGATGACATTTGCTGACAGTACGGGATGTGCTCTACAATCTTCAATTGAGAGCATTCGGTTTGAATTTAGCAAAGTGTAATTAGTGCCGCCCCGAGCAAGAGGCAGAGTGTCTTTTTTTGCCCACCCTTGTTTATGTCAGAGGTTTACAAAAACTATTGTAGAGATGAGGGACGTCAAGGTACAAAAAACTTTAAAGGACGAATTCACGGATTAGAGTGAAAGTCGAATTAGGAGTAATTCACCTGGTTGAGGGACCCGCGGACCTCCTGAGGGTGCGGACTGATGCGCAATTGGCACCGAAGGAGTTGAGCTCGTTGACCTATCAGGGCTCAATGTTGGCGCGGTTGGTCAGTGCACGCCCACAGACCATCGAATCACTCGCCGCGTATCAATACGTAGCGAGTGATTAGATAGCAGAGAGAGCGTTATGTTGAAGATGGCACAGCGATGGAAGTCGCGTCAATGCCGAGATTAACGGGAAAGAAAGGGGTTCCATTTCTCGGATCCTGGGCCGTTTCCCAGGGTTTTTCCTTCACTAGTGTAGAACTCATCATCGCTAAATTAATTTGGGATGGGTTGCCTTCTCTGCGAGAATTCGTCCTTTAATTTGTGCTCGGCTAGTATTAAGCGGTACGTAGCGCGTTGTTGCCAGACCCAAAAACATTCAGAAGTAAAGCACGAGCTGAAACTGACGAAGCCTTTTCAAAAATTCTTTCATCATATGAAGCGATGGGAGAAATAGATCCTTAGGCCAGGCACCTGACATGCATTAAAATGACCTAATGCAGAAATAACGTGAATAATATTGAAACTCCTAATTCAGCGATGAATCGGAGCTCCGTTACAGCAGCTTCTTCGTCCGTAGTTCTCGTCGATATGGGAGCATATACTTTAGTCAAATACTATCTGACCATAAGCCACTTTTTTTTCAAGAAAACTGTCTGAACTTCATTATTCAAAACGATTGGATTCATTAGCAAGGTGGTCTGGCTGGTATTCGGACTGAATTTTGGGAAGTCTGGTGCAGAATCGATTTGTCCGATTTCAGGCTGCTCAAAAGCAGCAAGCCAATACCTCCATTTTGAATCTTGTGGAATACAATATTGAAGTAGTGCAGGAACTAATATACATTTAATGTGCCGCTAAAAGTCGCTCTTCAGAAGGTAGGAGATGGAATTCTGAAGGATGTCAGGCCGGCAGGATTCGATTTCTGCAGGTTCCGTTCGAAGCAAATTGCCAAGTTCAAGGGCGGCCATTCCAAACGAACTTGGCAATTTTCAAGACATGTCAACAAATATTTGGAAAAATGGTCATCCATTGCTATGGCTGACATCCCGTTTCAAGCTTTCTGGTTCGAGGTGGATCACAATTATTTTCCTCTCGTGTACTATCTCGCCTTTTCCCTCTCCTCGCAGCACAGTATCTCTCCGTCATACCACGGCCGGCCTCACGAGGGAAATCTCGGTACTTTCTATGGTACCTTTTGCTTTTTCTCCTCACTAATGTTCTTCATTGCACTTCTTACCTATTTACAAACAAAATATCACACTGACCCGATTATGACTCATGACCAAAAGTTTCAATAGCTGTGTATAGGAAAAAGTGATGGCTTCGGAAATTGCGACTATTTCGCAGATTGTCGCACTTGATAGTAATTGACATCCATATTCAAATTAATTAGTGAAAGTTTCTTCGAAAGTTCAAATCAAAATCCTATCGCCCTTCTACTAATTATGTCCCCCCACCCTCCCCTCACACCCCCGTCCCTGTAGAAACTCATTCAGATGTATTTGCAAAGGCTCTCACTCTCGACAAGAAAATCCTTCGTAGCTTTTGACTAATTAGCACTAGGACTAGCAGACGAATTACTGTACGGGAAAAGCGTAGAAAACATAGCAGGAAATTCTGAAGAGCAAAGATCACTCAATAAAGCCAAGCATCAAATGAACTCGATGCTCTATGGAACGCCAATGGAACCAGAGATGAAAATTTAATCGGCACGGATTTCGAATTATAAACAAATCGCAGTCATCATGCTACACCAGGGTAATTATTAGGGCATCATCTGTTGCACTCAACATTGAGTGGACGAGAATCACTTTGAAATCGCGATAACTTCTTTGTGAATTATACTTCCTGGCATTCACTGTCAACGGATAATAGTACAGATGTAGCTGCCACTACTATTTTTTCTAGTTCGGTGAAGAAGCTGCTATTGCAGAACTCCTGAAATTAGCAGTATGGCCTTGGCATCATTGCCAATG
>KZ345670.1:96409-108764 GCA_002352805.1 Teladorsagia circumcincta | reverse complement strand
GCGGCCGTCATTGTCCCTCTCCACCCTTTTTCGAAGAAGGGTGCAAAGTCTCAACTCAACAATTTCTGCTGAAACTTTTCCCCTGAGAGCCACCGGTGGATGCCATGGTCCCAAGTGAGCATCCTCGCGTCAGCCACTGATGGCTGCCATTGTCGCTAATGGGCTAAATGAGTTCCACCACTGTGGTGTTCTGCTCCTATTTCACGTCGCTTCCATGGCTGGAAGCTCCCTCAGGTCCCGTGAGCTGATAGGGTGACAGCAATGGCTAAGGTGGCCGGCCTATTCTACTTGCACCGGGTACTAAGACTAAAGTCCCTCAGAAACTTTTACTAGGTCTTTCGAAAGAGTGATTGAGAGATTTGAGACTAACCCACACTAAAAAAATGCAAGGCTTGAAGGGAAAGGGAGATGACATCTGTAAGGACAGCGATCACTGTGACTGCAAAGGACCAACTCAATCGGTAACGTTGAAAAATAAGTCAGTTTGGACCAAAACCATTTGTGGCAAGTTAAAATATGGATGTGTTTTACAGAATCAACATGCAATGAGTATCGATGGGGCATACAGTTACTGTGTGCTCGAAAGGAGAAAATTCAGTTAGGGGGGGGGGGCACTTCATTGAGATCTTCGATACTCAAGATAAGGATAGTGCGCTCACGATACCTTATCAGATCAATTTGGATGTACTTTCGATAAGTGTCGGTGTAGTGTGGAAACACATTGAGATGCTTCCATATCTATACCTGCCATGATCCAAGGAAACGGTCCTGGACCACGGGGATGGACACTCTACCCAAGTTCAAGGGTGGAGAAGTTCTAGGGTGGCTAACACGTGGAAAAAACTGGGCAGGAAGTGGGCAGAATGCGTGGATTTTGAGACACCCACCGGCAGGATGAATAACAGTCGAGGAAATCCTCGACACGGGGGTCGTACTTGTCTGGATGGGTCATGGGGGGTCCTACCTGTGAAAGTCGGCAGCGAGCGTATCAGTGGCATTGTGGTGCAAATAGGAGGAAGAGCGTGTACCACAGCAGAAAACGAGGATGTGCGCGACAACTTTATATAAAATATTCTTTCTGCCCGCTCTTGATACCTCGCTGTCAGTGATTCGGTTGGAAGGAACGCTGTCGCAAAAACGACAATGGTGAAGGGAACCTCTAAGCTAATGAAGCGGCTTGTCGGTTATAGGAGGTACGAAATGGTTTACTACATTACAGGTTCTGTCAATAGGTCATCATCATATAACACCTTTCAATCGAGTGTACCGCTTTGAGTGATGGTCAGATGTATGGCGTATGAGACGGGCGTTGTCGATTGTCCCTTTTCATATCGCCTACGCTGGAAGGTTATGTTCTAGATACAATTCGAGTGTTGCCTGTGAATTATTCTGCAAGGGTGAAGAAGGAAGCGCCTTCTTGAGTGGTTAGTGATCAACCTCGATACGACCTCGACGCAAATATCTCCTCAGAGAAGAGGCCTTGGAAGAAGCTTAATACACTATTAGAAAGCGCAAACCTTCCGCTTTCCGACAATGTCTTCAATTTTCCGGGCGCTTGAGAAATCACAGAGATATTGCCTTTTGAGTGCCAAAAACTCGCATGAAAATTTACGCGACCTCGACGCTACCTCGACGGAGTTTGAGAGACCTTATCTCTTTGCACGAAAGGCTTTCAGAGCAATTTCAATACTGATTTACAGTAGCTGGCCTAGCTCTATCGATCCCAACCGAGTGCTATTTGAAAGGTTCGAAAATTGGGAAATGGAACTTTTTCATAGAGGGTGTACTTCCTGGTGGTTTTAAGAGGGGCATCAGCAAATCTGACCCAGAGACAAACCGCGCAACAGCTATGCAGCTATCATGGAGTCGGCTGTTGGTCGATACAGCTGTTGTGGTGCTCTTCTATGAACTCCTCAGACGCTCGCATTGGCATGGACAACTCTGTGAAATTGCAAAACTCTCGCCGGTCGGGAATTGAACCCGGGTCTCGCATGTGACAGACGTGCTCACCAAAACACTACCACTACACTCCGTTCGTGGAGGAATCAAAATAGGAGGGGTCGTGCCAAGATTTTGATTTTAGGGGGGGACGTACTTCTGCGACCACGTCCTTGACACGATTTTCACCCTGCCCACCGGTCCTTATCAAATATACATCACAAGTGAGCCAATCGCATACTATTGTATCCTTGTGATAGATAGTCCGGAGAAGTGCTCTCTAGGTTTAAGGATAAGATAGCAAGGAGTGCCCCCTCCCCTGACTGGATTTTCACCGCTCGAAAGTTATGGCCAAGGGTTGAGATTTGATAAAAGTGATCAGACAAGTGATAGAGACTAGATAGAGCTGCAGTTGGTAGGGAGAGTAACTTTAGATGCAGATGACCTCACACCCCCATGTCACACCTGCCAACTCGCGTGTCCTGGCAATCGCCTGTGGGATGACTCCTGTTAATTGGCTACTGATCGCTGACCTCGCACTGACATTACATCACGTCACAATTAGAGAAATGCAGAACTTTTAGATATAGCGGAAATTAGCCGTAACCTAAATCGAATACTTAGAAAAAAGTTTATGAATTTCAGAAATTAATTTTTTAGCAAAACCTTCAAGAAAACACAGCTTACAGCGCGCGATGTCAAGTTAGCTCTGGAGAATTTGAAAAAAAAACCGCAGCTTAGAAAATTTATTACGTGGTTCACTTAATATTATTCATTTTTCACTCTCGAGAAAACTCTTCCGTTACATTATCCCTTTACCATTTTTTTGATAATTCCATCTTAACTTTAGAGTGATCAGTTACCGACTAATTGTTGCACCTTTCGAACTTTCTGAAAATGTCTGCCGGCTACATAGGTTGTGCTGCAACAATCTGATAAAATGGCATTAAGACGGTAGTATGTCTGGGACCACGCGAAAAGGAAGATTTTTCATTCGAGCGGCGAACTGTTCCCTTTGGTTTTCAAAATTCACACTTGCGCCACGCCGACCGCCAAAGGGGCATTTCGTGTAGCATCGAAGTTCTCTCTTCTGATTTTTCCCATTCCGTGTTAACGTTTCAGTTCACACGGAATGGGAAAGTATTCAAAAACTTCAAACAGTCAATTCAAAAGCCTTTGATTTCGCTGTAAGCCAATATGCGCTATAATGCTTAGGACTTGTTAACGGGAAGTTTTCTGTTGGTCAGTTCGCTTTGTGTCAGTGACAAATCACTAATTCTGAATTGTTGATAGTTATATCCACAAATGGGATTCGATAGAGCTTAATGCATAGCATGGGATAGATACACTTCGGCAGACTTTGGTGAGTCCCACTAGTTGACTACTTTTAATTGAACCGAATAAATTAAGGTCGAGAAGAGAGAGCACTTTCGAGCAATCTGCTCCCTTTGTGTCTCTACAATGAACCAAACAAGGCGGACAACACTTATGCATTGTAAAGCAAGACCAAAACAATCACATTTGACAGCTTTCAGAAAAGTTTATGGTTATTAAGTTCCATCAATATCGATTAATTTCGCTGATTAGGACCAAGTGAGTCGCCTAATAGCTTTAGTACTCAGTTCGGCTCTGTGATATCTTGATTTCTCCACAATATCAGCAATCACATTGAACTAGTTCGCCTTCCAACTCTCCTGCAGGCAAAATAATTCAATGCGGATGACCTTCTGAACGAATTAATGTTACAAAGCTCATGAATTACATAATGATACTGGCCCAGGATGAGTCTGACAAGGAGAGGTCAGCAGTCAACGGAACGCAATTAACCGGAGTGTCCCCACAGGCAGGTCAGTGGAGGTGCGAACAAGTCTCGCCATAATTGCACTTGCATCTAAAGTAGCCAACCCCAGTTGTTAGCACAATGACCGAGGTTGTTTGAATTAAAGCAGCAGTCTCAGCAGGTCGAAGTGGGCGTGGCGTACAGAAGTGCCCCTCCTGCCACCCGCGGAGATTCGTTTACGACCACGTTTGTATCATAAACCAATTTTTGCGATCGTTTCGGGACTACAGGGGCTATTTGAAGTCGATTCGCGATGCAAATTGTGATCGTGAACGAATCTCCACGGCTGCAACGGGAGGTACGACTTCTGAACGCCAGCCCATTTCGACTCTGCTGGGACTGTTGCTTCAAGGAATTATGGAAAGGAAATGAATTAAGGTTGACTGAGAACATCCGAAGGCTCGCTATGAGTAGGAGACCAAGAAATGCTTCTTGAGGAGCCGTCACAGGAAACATGCATTCAATGAGAAGACCACCAGTAAGTCGAGGATCTTCAAATTCACAAAAAGGATCACGAATTTGAAGCTTTCCCTTCAGACTGTGATGTGCTATTCATAGGTCGAGCGCTAAACTCGACGTTTTCAGCCACAAGCACCCACACACACATTTCTTGGTTTATGGGACAGGACATAAAGTAAAGCAGGCTGGAAATTGAAAGAATGGGCACTAAAAATACTAATCGAAATGGGTGGCCTGATAAATGAGTCGAGCTAATAAGCCATGACGATAGTTGATGATAGTGTTTTATTTTTGTAGATCTGTTTATACTATATTGATCTCAAAAAGGTTGTCGAGAGTTATATCGCTCAAGACATTCGAGCTATACATGAACCTGCGCTGCGGTACATCATCTAGGGCAGAAGTTAGCAATGTGGAAGGTTGGAAAACTGAGAACATTGCTTGATCCCTTTCTGAGACAACGCCACGCACTTTACTTCCATCCGGAATTGTGGTGAGATGTGACTACATAGGGACCCTACAGTTCACTCAATTTTGGCTCGAATCGCCCATAATTTGCACCATATTGATCCTCTTGATGTATAGAATGTTTGTTTTATGTAAAATTTCATATAAATGTTTATTTACCCAAGTTTGAGATCTGTTCTACCAAGAAAAGTCCCGCGTGGCAACCATTGGAGACAACCTCCACACAATTATCCGTAAGGCCTATCCAGTGAAGAACTAAGCGTCCTATACCACCAAACAATCCCCAGGTCATTTAAACGAAGCCGTAACGATGGAAAGCTTGGTTTATCTAAGCAATAACCCAGTATGAGTTCATGTGGTTCAATCTATCTTGTGAGCGGATAGAGGTGTCACGAGGGTCACATGAGTGAATGGTCGTGGCTCAGAATTGTGCAACAGACGCTCTATAGCCGTACAAAGTGAGCAAACTTGAGCAAATGTGAGCAAATGGACGAGATTTCTCGCGCCCGTTTCCTAGCAACGTGTAGCAGCACGTAGCGGCTGATTTCAGTTCGCGCGTTTTAGTTTGCATGATTGTCGGGTGAATTTTTGCAAAAGTAATAAAAAAACAAAAGTAATAAACCTAAACCTAAAGTGGGTGCCCTATCTACTATTGTTTGGAGCCGAAACTTGCTGGCGTAGAGTCAGCAAGTCCATAAAACTCGTACCGACACGCCTTTTCTTCATCCCAAACCAGGGACCATGGGGTTCTCGTTAAAACTTTCATCGACGCTTTCTTTGGTTATTTATTCAACTCTGCAACTGTATTTCACTGTCGACTCGACTACCGTTACCCAACAGACAAGGTTATGGGTTGTTGCTTTAGGGTGAGGTTCGATCCGATATGTGACCATAAGGCATATTAGTCGTGGGCGCCGCCACTTGCCATTTCAATAGTTGGTACCGTGGAAAATTCAGGGCAGATTGAAGCATGAAATTCCAAATTTTCATGCTTCAGTCTATCCTGAAATGTTGAAAATTCTTAAATCCAAGTTTTTATCAATTTCCAAGTTTAAAGCTGCTTATGAAGAAATGCAATACTAATCGAAAAAGTAAGAGCTTATGAAAAGACTGACGGAAGAAGAAAGGACTTTTCTCAATCTACATAGGCTCAGGAGAAAGCTCACAGACAGGTTGAGCAGCTGCTGAAACGGTCTACTCCTTCTTATGTGTCTCGGTCCTTTTACTATGAAGAACGTCACAATACATTCAGGCTATTAGGACGAATCTCTCATAGGTTGAGAGACTTCTCCGTGAAGACAATCGTAGGCTGTGTTGACCTATGAGAAATCCTCACTCTATACGATTTCCTGATGCGGACGACAGCAGAACGCAATTTGCACGTCATGGAATGAGTGGTCGACCTTCGGCCTCTTGACGATGGGATGTAATCAAGTCAAAACCACTGGATATGTTTAGACGCACCTATCAACGCTCACACTGGGATTAGTTTCCCAGCAGAAAGTGATGAGTTTTCGTGTGTTGGAACATTATAAGAGGGAGTACAATTACAAGGAGCAAAAGCTGTGCTACACGATTTTACTCAGGGCAACAGTCTCAGATCAAATTCGAGGGGTCAAGTGGTCAGTAATGAAGTTGTAGGTGCGAAGGTAAAGTACCAAGTTCAAGTAGTCCCTGTGGTTTTGAAGCGACCACGAATGCCTCCGCTCTCCACGACTGGCAAATGGGTGGCACGAACACAATCGGTGCGCCCCGCCTCCTTCGACAGTGAACGTCTCTTTTCAGGCGACGTTTCAAGGTGAGTTCTTCGGTCAGCGTCTCTTCATGTGTGCTTTTCTGGGGCTAGCGCTTCGTCTCACACCATGAACATCGAATTTTCAGAACCCTGCTGAGACTGTTGCTTCAAAATAATCGATTTCTCTTGAGTCCTGTAAAATTAAACCGTTTCTATTTTGACATGGAATTAACGGTACGCATTTAGAGGGATATGACAAAATCGAGCTATCGCTGATGGATTGTTCAGAGTTGGCGAACGTACGTGCGATTAGGCGATTAGGGAATCAGTTTATGATAAGATAATATAAGTATAGGTTAGACGATTAAGCGAGTAGGCTAGTAGGCGATCAGGCGGGGAAGACTACATAAGTATTGATTGGTTTGCTCCACCCATAGAGCGTTGTAGGCGAGTAGGCAATCGATGGGCGGAGCAACGAATCAACACGTAGCCTTCCCTTATCGCCTACGCGACTACTCACTAATCGCGCGTATGATCGCCAACTCTGAACAATCCATGAGCCTTATTTGTAAGGCCTGCCTCAAAATGTTAACAGTGAGGACTCATCGTAAATCCATACTGGTTAGCTTCAGCTGACTTAACAGCTTCTTCTTCTTCAGAGAAAAAATATATTTCAGGAATTAAGCTGAGAACGTTCTAATTTTCAAGGCCTGAAAAAGCTATTAACACAGAGCTAACCAGTGAAGGGTCACGAATGAGTCACCACTATCAACATTCTGAAGAAGATCTTGCAGAAAATGAGCTCGGGGGGGGCACCCCATGCTATCTTTTCCCTAGTATTGAAGAACAATACCTTAGGGACAATATAAGGAGCGGACGACCAATTTTGATGTACTTTTTATTAAGGTTGGAGTGTGTCCCACTCACACATAACCTGCCCACATCCTATCCAATTTTTGCACCAGGTTATCCACCCTGGAGCTCCTCCACCCTTGGGCTCAGGTTTGTTCTCTGATTCAGGACCGCTTTCTTAGATTCCTTATACAGGCCGAGTTGTGAAGGCTACTTATCTGACGCATCCAAGGGGGATCCCACGATAAAAACGAAGAGCGAAGAAGGGGAAAATTGCCTAGTGGTGAGACAGGCCGACCTTCTGGGGGTACGCACGGACACGCAATCGGCAGCAGAAGATTTGAGCTCGGCGACCCAGAATGGCTCACTCTCGGCAGAGCGTTATATTGAAGAGAGCACAACGATGGGAGTCGGGTCGAGATCAAGGGAAAATTAATGGGCCACATATTTCGGGTTCTGGGCCACTTTTCATGGTTCTTCCTTCTTTCTGGCACCACTCACCACCCCTAACTTAATTTGTAAGGGCTGCTTTCTCATTGTAGATTCTTCTCCTTTAAGGTCGACTACGCATCACGAGCGCTCTCATTCTTATCATTGGTACGGAAGAGGGCAATCGGGTGGACCCACGAACTCCATTTTCATCCATTTGAACTCAACTTCGACTAGTGATAGATGAGCGGATGCATATTTGTTTTCTAGGCAAGTTTTGCAGCAATTTTCCGGTCCTTTCGCTGAACGGCTTAGATACCATATTAATGCTGGGCGACGCCTATAACCAACTTGACAAATGCAAAGCTTAGAATTTCTAAAAATTTGCAAGTTTCGCTTCCAATTTTGAAATAATATGACCATATCGTCCAAAACGTACTGCTGGCTTTTTCGGGCGGAGTTAGACCTGTGTCAGGTGGAATCAGATTCACCGGCGCAAATGACACTATCAACCGGTGACGGTTAAGTTGACCCATAAAATTTAACTTAACCCATAAAATTTAACCGACCCATAAAATTTAACCTAACCCATTACTTCAATTTTGAGTCAGTCAATCTCGTACCATCCCGGGTCCTTTTTATCCATGATTTCTCACTGTTATGATTGACCTGTAGATGAAAAAAAAAACCATCGAGGAAGGGGTAGGTAGCGATATTTCTGTATTTGGCCTATCGCCCTGTTCACCTTGCCTGCAAAAGCAATTTGCCGTCAATACGAATGGATGATACCTGGCATCATTTGAGTCACTTTCTAATGGAAACCAGCTCAATTCATTTGTCAGTGACGTCTGCCCTTGTGTAAACCACTTGCATGCCCCAAAAATTCATGAATTTTTTCTTTTTTTCTTCTCAGAAACCCTCCACTGTTCACCTATTTATTTATTCATGCGTTCAGTGGACGTTCTTTAACACTGGTGATACACGTCAAAATTAATGCATAACGCTGTGGGTGGTCAGGGGAAAGGGAGTTGGAGCACCGGTTCGAGCAGCAGTTAGATAGCAGCAATAAGAGTAGAACTATCGTGCTCCACACGTACATGGGCCTATCATAAGAAGGTAAAAAGTTCAGTCCGAGAAAACCATGTTTGAAATCAAAGACAATGCTACCTGCACCAGTTGGCAGTGATGATATTAAAGGAATCGTTCACAGAAATTCTTGTGTTCTTCCCCAACAAGTGGAAGGTTCACTAACAAGAGAAAAAACTGTACCACACTCTAGGGACGGTCGCTGGTAGGTGGGGCGGAAACAAGGGTACGCACTAAAAGGAGTGCGCCTTGGGAAGACCACATAACAGCGACGCGTTGCGTTCGAATCTGGAGAATATAAACGAAATGCACGTAGAAGCTTATTCATCGCCCACTTGGTCATCTTTAGAAGTCGCTAGACAAAGTTCTGGTGCGAGGTGCAAACAATTGGCACTAACTTATGGGACAGCTGATACTAACTCGAAGATCAAATGATAATTAAAATTTATTTGCACTACTTTGATGAGTGTCATCTGCCAGAAGCAAAGGCACGAATGAAAAAGTTCAAGTCATAACATTGCATAATGCGCCAAGCACCCCACTTCCATTCAGAATCATAGGGGCAATAGAATGCATTTCAGGGTTCGGCGGCGTGGCCAGCTCAGGCACACCACTTGGTGTTCTGTACTCGAGACAATTATGGGGCTCATTCGCCGAACTCGAGGAGGAGGGCTCAGCTGCCATCGAGAAATCAAAGGCAGGCTCCGGAATTAGGCGCACTCGCCTGTTCTATTCCCGATGGCGATATACAGGCGTACGAGCGTTGAGTAGGTGCCCCTTTTGCAAATTTTCTAATAATAAACATTGTAAACCTATAAATAAGATGGTAGAAAGGAAATCTTGCAGGATATCCATTCGCGCAAAATTCTATTTCCGCATTGATTCTGGCCTGAAGCCAACAACTGGCACTAGAGTTTTGGCTTCGCTTCTCGATTTCAAGGTGGAATGCGGCTGGAATGAAGGAAGGCTTGGTTCGGAGTGTAACTGGGTGATTCGTCTCGCTTCTTCTTCGTTTTCAGATCACTGTCCACTTAAACATCACAGTTAAGTGTCCGTACCCCCTAATTTTATCCCGAGTCTTGCCTTCAACTCCTGGACCATGCGCTTAATGAGCGGTACCTAATGTCACCTTTTTCATCCTAGCACACTCCTTCAGAGCTCTCATCTCCTCCTCAAGTAGAATTCCTGTTAGGTGGCCTGTAAATGTTTTTATTTGTTTAACTTCAGAAAGGACGAGACCAAGTGAAAACGGAGCAATGGAAATGTTAGGAGATTCAATGAAGTGTGCAAGAGTAAAAAAATAGGTAAGCTTCGAAAATATGCAATTATTGTAATTTAAGAAAAATTGCAATTTCACGTGCAATTATTGTAATTTAAGATTGGTCTGATGATGGCGTTATTGCCGAAAGCTCACCAATAAATTGTATTCGCAGAGCTTCAAGAAATTTATCGAGCAATTTGAGAATGTTGTTTCTTTCCTTCAAATCAATATTTCTATGAGAAAATCCTACAAAGAATGCCACTGAAGACAATTAGAATTTCATTTTCTAGCTTTCACATCATGAGAAAATGTTTTTGAAGGTGAAAATGTTGTCGAATTCATCTTTCCAAATGTTTTGAGTGAGGAAGCCCAGATCCATCATCTCTGGGCCTTGCCAAGCTATCGATATGTGGCTATGAACGGTAGTCGAATCGCTCGTGATGCTGCGGCCGTACGTCTGTGCCCTCTCGTACAATGTGCTCTTTCGCGTAGTCTCCTCTGTTTACGCGCTATTTCTTTCCGTTACGGCCAGTTAGCATGGCCTAACTTTTAGAAAGTTTAACTTTGTACTTCTGGTGTTTCCCAAAGATTCTTGGCATTAGTGCCACTTTAAGTCTGATCCGCCCCTCCACCTTCATGATTGTGAGCTCTTACGCCCCAATTTATCCTGTAGCGTGCTTCTGATGAAAATGTCAAACGTCACAGTGGGCATGCACTTCAGCCAGCTCGATTTACCCTTCCCATAGTCAATCCGAAAGCTCTTTTAGTTAACGTTGAGAAGAGCTCATTATAGGATTCCCGCGCTCATCGAAATCGTTAATTTCTGGGAACATTTCCTGTCTATCCGATTTAATGAGCAGTTCCCTTCTTAGAAAGGCTGTGGTTCCGCTTTTGATTGATCGTCACGAATAGGGGGTTTCAGCAATCGGAAAGTTGTTTAATGAACCCCTACTGGAGGAGGCACGCTGAAATTTCAGCTGTTCATCAAATTTTTTTCTCTCGTTTCCCGGTGCACTTGCCGAGCAGAGCCGTTACGGTGGGCAAACTGCATGGTCACAATGGCTTTTTTTTCTGGCATAAGTCACCGTACGATTCCTCGCTAGAGTCCTTCCTTACGGTACTTAACGTCCTATTTTGAACACTCCGATGTCCTGAGATACGGAAGTGGGTGGGTGGGGCTACATATAGCGGTGAAGTAGACAAAAATTCTCGGACTTTTTCAAAAAATATTTTCTCCGAAAGGACCTTCCTCTTCAAAAAGCGAGAAAGTGTCGGGTGCAGACCACATACCATAACTGACGACGGCAGCGAAAAAGCGGCGTTGCCAACTGTCATGTTTTCGCGGCCATCGTCAGTTGTGGTATACGGTCTGCACCCGACACTTTCTCGTTTTTTTTTTGAAGTTTAGTATATGTATGTGTTCATTTGAGCAACCTGAACCCTACACTTTCAAAATTTCAAATACGGAGCCCTTGCTGAAGATCGCCACTGGAAGTTCGTCCAATCTGACAAACCATTAATTTTACAGAAAGCTAATGCTGCAGTGAGCCGCACCGCACAAGTCTATCGAGCAACATCCAAGAAGGTACGCCATGCTCCTATTTTTCAAGCATATCTGTATGCATGGGATAAAGAGAGAATGTGTAACCTATCAGCCAGGGTGGAAATCGCTCGAGGAAACGGCACCGGCTTGTCGAGAATTTTCGCCCGTTCGTTCACGCTCTCCGGTGCGGACATTCACTCTCACCACCTACGAGCCGTCTGTGCCCTCCGCGCGTACATTACCTCCTGCCACTACTCTCGCACAGCAGAGAGCCATGGTTTCGAGAATTTCTCAACTGTTACGCACCCTGCTGCAGCGTTGGGTCGCCGGAAACACACCTTCTTTCTACCGGTTCTGAACGATAAGGACCTAAGAGCTAGAATGCTACGAGTGTAATTCGGCTAAGGGGGGAGGGGAGGCGAGATAAGAAGTAGGGCTTGTAATTTACTATAATTCGATTTACACTAATTCAGCTAACATACTACTGAATGCCAGAGAAGGCAGATCGCCCCATTATAGAAATATCGAATGTTCTACCCCTCCGAAAATCGCGAACTACGATCCTTGCCCCTCGTTTTTTGCATGACCGACAAGTGACCATGACGGGAGCTGATTTTGGTAGAATT
Organism: Teladorsagia circumcincta; assembly: GCA_002352805.1. NCBI lineage: Eukaryota > Metazoa > Nematoda > Chromadorea > Rhabditida > Trichostrongylidae > Teladorsagia > Teladorsagia circumcincta. Next base: position 96,527 of record KZ345670.1, on the reverse strand, counting down.
TTGATCGTGAATGATGCCTTATAGTGATCAGAACAACTTAATTTTGAGGCAGATTCAAAATTATCCGCCACCTTTTTGCCTCGTGGCTACTCTGCTTTTGCAATTATTTTTGATGGCT
>KZ345670.1:67668-77817 GCA_002352805.1 Teladorsagia circumcincta | reverse complement strand
CTCGTATGAGGTCTTAAGAAAGCCAATTAGAATGAAAGGAATATTTGCGACGAGCAGCAGCCAATCTCTTCCACGATTAAGGAAAAGGTTCCAGTCACCGGTCGCTTCCGCGACTGTCTGTTGAAAAGCGAATTATGTTCGATACACACCTAACTAACAAATGTTTGAGTGCACCATTTGTTAGGAAGCTGTCTACCATTTCCAAAGAAGAATGAGGTTTTTCTCGAGGGGAAGTAGTTTCTGCATATGAGGCAAATTGTCTTGGACAAGTCCCATGATACTGCTCCCGATTTCACATCCTCAAACCAAGGGCTCTAGTATTTCTCGATTTCAACCTGCTGGATCATCCTACTTGGGCTATGTTAGTGGACAGAGCTTGCACTAAACAATGCATCCAAATAGAGGAGCTGAAGCCTTTTCTTGAAAAAGTTCCGAAGGAGAAACTCGAGGATGTCTTCGGGCCGCAGTAGAACAGGGTCTGAAGCAACTGGAAGCCATAGTCTCAGCGGCAAGGGAGCTTATTGAATGAATGTCATTACTTTCAACTCCTTAATAACTAAGAATTGCATGGGCTCAAAACAACTAAATCAGTTCCCGAACTGACACTCTTTAATCTCCTTTAAAGCAACGACTCCTTGGCTTTGAGTGGCTATGAGTGTGATGCATTGCAAGACGGTTCAGATTCTCAAATAACATCCACCCAACATCCTTACAAAAACGCATAAGCACTTCACCTGCATCCATAAGTTCAATGTGAGAGGATCGGCTGTGTGACTCTATGAGTAATACCTCGAGAATACGTACGAAGAAGCGCTACCTTGCTCAATTCTCGTTTGTTCGCTGCTTGCTATCGAGCGCGACGATTTCTGTGTTCCGCTTTATTAGCGCACACCTTAGAGGAAGGTTTGCAAGCATGAAAATGGCTAGGTTCTACGATGCGAGCAACTTGAAAGGAAAGCAAATGTGTTGAGATGAGGTTGTCTTGATTCCTTATGAACTTCATTCATTTCCACTGTGCATGGTTCAAATCCACAACCGTTTGCTTCAATAGGAAAGTGTTTTGCTTTCAACCCAGCCTCGAGAAGACAACAGATTGGTGTCACTAACAAGCCACTTCCAGCCATTGAGTGAAGGTTTCCGCTGCAATCATGATGAGAGCGTATCATAAGGTGAAGACCTGCTTCAGATTTACATTCAGACATGAGAATTACTCGAACTCTTCCAGTATTAGATGATGTCCAGCATCGAGGATTTTTGACGGAAAACTCTGGGTATCAGAGCGAGATGGGGCACCCAGTCACAATGCAAAGATTGTTATGAATTGTTAAAGCAGAATATCGTACAACTCTCACTTTGGAGAAGTGGCAACCTCCTTCTCTCGACTCAAACTGTATGAAATACTCTAAATTGAGGCGGCTGAAAAATCATTCTTCGGATATAATCAGAACATCGATTGGTAGAGCAATTGTTTTCAAAAGCTTTGGATCTACTTGACAACACCTTCCTTCATTACAGGGACAATGAGCGTTGTCGAAAACTTCTTATGTTCCAACTCAGAGTGCGGCCTGACCAAGTGTATTGTTGTTCTCTATCTGGTAGCATTGAAATTTCATGACCAATTTACTCTACTGTACTGTAATTTTTGCTTACCCTATATCATTTTGAGTCTCTCAAGAGTTTCTGTCGCTTTTAGCTTCTATTTTCCATTCTATTCTAAACAAACCTTCACCATTGAATACAGCGTTTTGAGAACTTTCCTTGTTCTATTTGGCAATTTGATCATTTTGCTACAGAGCTATCCTTATGGCTTTTTCGAGCCTCAAAGGAAAAGATTACGATAGGGAAGGGCCGCATCAGGGGAGGATATGCGTCACATGAAGCAGTTACTTTTTCGGAAAAGAAGCGAGGTATGGGCTTCCACGACGGAAGGTGCCCTGGTTTCTGAGCAGGACTTTCGAAGCACTCCGCCCCGGAAACGTTACGCCCACTAGTTCTGTTGGTGACTTGGCCAAGCTGCTTGCTGTTGGCTTTCCATTTTGGAGGATCACTTCCATTAGCGTCTGTATCTTCCAACATTCCCATGTAATGCCTTATCAATCAAAACATTGTGCTTGATGGCGTGGTGGCGGCTATCGGGCTTAACACGTTCGAAATACTTCGTTCTTTATCGCCGCTCATCCTGATCGAACATGATTGGGCAGTTTAGGAGTGCTACTTCACGTATTCTCGACGAATTTCTCTGCTTTTTCCGCCATTGGACTACCATTGAACACCCCCACGTCCCTTCTAGACCCTTCGAGAATCTATCGTAATCGCCGCCTTTAAAGTCGAATCATACTAACTTGCTCTTTGTGTATGCGGTGTTCATACGGCATAATCAATGGCAAGTTCGCAATGATTTTCTTCTTTTAACTCAGAACATGGCTGGAAGGGTCGAAATCAAGTCAAGATATACAGAGGCACTTGACTCAGACTCGCAATTAATACCCTTCAGAGCATAGTTATTGCAACGAAAGCAAAAGCCTCGAGAGGAGGTGGAGTGTTGAATGGCGGCCCAATATCGGACGTTGCCAACTCAGCCCAAAATTCTGATTGAAGCACGCGCGCACAGTACTACATATTGAAAAGGTCTCTCCCAAAATGACGTAATTGAATTGTGGTTCCCAGTCACACGGGAAAGCTGAAAAGTCTAAAAACTTGACTGGCTTTCAGCGACAAAACATCGATTTCCAATGCCGTCCCCTACTTCCTAGATTATTTTATGTAATGAAAATTAGCCGATTTTCTGCTAGAGTGTGACGTACGATGTAGAGCGGATTCTTTGCTACAGCTTACGGAGCTTTACATTGGGTCGACCGAGATCGGCTCAACAAAATTCGCAAAAGTAGAACTGCACTGAAGGGAGATTATGATTACAACACCGCTCACAGAATGTGAAAAATCGACGCTGGTTAACAGATTAATCCACCACAAACGGTCGCACTCCCATAACTTCACTAAAACGAAATGAAACGAAAAAATACGAACACTGCTGGATTTGTCTTTCCACGGCGATTCTCAGAATGTATTAAAGGTCAGGAATCGTCAACTAGGTCACCAGCTTCACCTTCTAAGCTGGGGAAAAAATTCAATTGTGACCTCAAGGCAGGACGCAAGTCGTTGGAATCCCATGTTTATGGGCATAGCAGCTTACAGCTCACATGTATCTACTTTTTCGATGCATTTTTATCCGCATTTCGCTGCCGCTCCTTGTGCGAATGAGCTCTTCAATTTTATGACATTTCCAAACTTTGGAAGCGTTTTTCATCAAACCACTGAGGAATTATCATGAAACGGCTGGAACGTGTTCAGCTACGCATACAACTGCACAAGAATTTTGTTGTGTACTGGGATGCAGCTTAGCAGTTCCTCCACAATTTACTTTAAATATCGGTATGCGTCACATTCAGCAACAAAAACCACTATTCTTTTACTTTCAGGATTACCTTTTGCAAAGGGTTGGAACAACGAAGTAACTCATTCCAATAAGTAGAATGCTGACATTTCTAGCTGCTCACTTATTAACACGTCGACGACAGCGTGACGCGGTAACGCGTCCCACCCGAGTCATCACTTTTTCTAGCGCTCGCGCGACTTCTTCCTAAGTTCTTTGTACTCACTCTATAGATCATATGGTAATGTAAATATAAACGCTGCGGTCCCTGGATTGGTTAGATATGCTTTGGTTTAGAAAAGGTTTTCTGAACCTTATGTAATTCTCAGTTATCTTCCAACTTCACTTTTATTCTTGAAAAAGCTATTAATGTGAACGCGCAGCTTCTAACTCTCACGCAATTAGGGCTTCTCCCCGGCTATCTTGGAATGACTTCATTGCTCTTGGCTCACGGATTCCTTTTCTTCGACAACGTTACCACTATCGGAAATCGGGAATCCGAAAAGCTCAGACAGGATTTGTGGTGCGTCACCATCTGATCCCTACTCCTAGCTATCATTGTATCTTGCTTCGTTGCATTCCGAATTGGGTTCCAAAAAACGCACCTCGTGGGACATCGTGAAACGCGTCACGGAAACCGCGGCCGCCAAGCAGTCAATGTCCCACGAGGTGAAAAAAGGCAAAACGTGCGCTGTCGTCAACGTGTTAAAGCTTAGGACTCCATCCTAATAGATATTGCACATAGTTCGTGGAAATCAACAGGTATTCCTCTACTGCCTCAAACTCTGCCGTTTTATAAAAGTTTTAACAGTGCGATCTCAGGACACTTTGTTCACTCTTATCTCGCCACCAAGGTGTGTATCTTTATGTGTTGTTTTTCTCCTAGAACATTAAGTCTTTCAGTTTATATGCCGAAATGTATGCCTATACAATAAATTGTGGTGCCAACCATTGTGAAGGCCAATGTTTTCACCCTTCCCAGCCTCTCCATGTCTCTTAGCGAATCAATGTAGTCTTCTTGCTACTCTCACGGTTCGTTAGTGGGATCTAGATCTGAATCACCTAGGTCAGCCAAGCTTCACTGGACCCGCTAAAACTATGTTATTCCTGTAGGAAATGAAACCGCCGTTCACCTGTGCTCGCTTTGATCAAAAGCATAGGCCGAAACACATTCAGATGCCGATAAAGCTCTAAACGAGAGTGGAATATGCGGTGCATTCCAAAAAGGGAATGGTTATGAACGCGCTTTATCCCTGATTCTCTTATGCTCCCACTTTTCAGTTGTCAGGTCTCTATTCAGTTAAACATTCTTTAGCCTATTGGTGCAAAATTGGGTCAGGGCATAAAGTATTGACACTGACCAATCAGTATACGCAGCGGCCATCAGTGGACCGGCCCATTCTTCTCACTTTCCCTCGCTGTGCCTCGAAGTCACGATTATAAAGGTGACATTGTCGGAAAGTGAAAACGAAGAAGCTCATGAGCGATAATAATAAATTTTCTATGTAATATATTACCCACTTGAAACGAAATCGGATCATGGATCACCATAAAGCTTAAGAGAGAAAAAATTTCTTCCATTTCAGAAGAGCGAATCCCGTAGCGTAGTTGTCCTGCCGTTGCTAAAGAGTGTAAGGAAACACAGCTCCAGATGGGATCGAAAGAGACGGGGATGCGCGAGGCTCTTGCCTTCGCTTAGCAGAGTCAACGATTCGCAGAAAACGGAAGCCAACATGCCTTTGTAATATAATATTAGGTCGGTCCATAAGTCTTGCAACAAATTACATTCAATGCTAGAAAATTTTGTTGAGATCCCCGAAAAACTCGCCACATGTTTATTGAGGTAGCATCCACTTTCGCAATTCCAGCCAACCCACTAGCTCGCTATCTCGCTACTTGTTACAGCGAGTACTGCGGATTTGCGAAAAGCGCTTTGTGACCTTAATTTTCAGGAGTACCGTTTCGAATCTTCTTTAGGTCAGGCTACATCAAGGATGAAGCAGATGGGCGAAGAGACCCTTTCCCAATTCACGGGGTAGCGGAGCTCCATTCTGCTTGGCACTGATTTTTTTTTTATTCGGAGATGGTCCACAAACACCCTGTGACCGGCAATCACGATGCTCTACCTAACGCTGCTGGAAAGGGATCTGGATACGCTACTGATCATTTGCTAGAGCAATTTTGATGCGACAAGGAGACATTACTTGGGCACCTCCAAAGACTTGTAAAGATCCGGGAAAACAGGGTTTCGATGCCGCCTCAAGCCCGAGTCGCCTCCAAACACGATCTGACATCATTGTGTTCAAGTCGACCTACTATGTTTCTTCAATTGAAGATCCACCACATTTGCCGAGTGAGGAGAGGGTTTAGGGTGCTAACAAATAAACAAGCGGTGGTAGCCTAGCTCAAACGCTATGGAAGTTCTGACTGCCAAAGTTCAGTCTGGTCTGAGTCGGGCTTTTTTGGATTTCTGGTGGAATACGAGAAAAGTTGTACATTGAAGACCCCCACCTACAGATGTCGCAGTCGCTGCGGAAGTCTCCCATCCACAGCTGGATTACGGCGCTTTTGATACAGAAGAAATGCAAGTCAAAGTCTACTTTTATGCGACACTGCTGAGCCACCCATTGCTAGGAAAATCCGGTAAAAAGTCAGGGCCCTCAGACGGAGAGCTCTTTCATATTCGCCTTATAACCTTGACCTCTTGCTACCGTATGCCCACCTCCTTCGCTCTCGTGACCACCTTCTAGAGATGAAATCTTATTGTAAGCAGAATGAAATCAAAATCGACATCTGATATTTCTTCGATCAGCATTCAACGGAGTTCTACAAGACAGGCATCCAACAGCCTCTGGTGCGTTGGTAATAGGTTGCAGATATTAATGGTGTGTATCGTGCTGGATGAATGGAAGAAAAGAGGTAATAAAAATATCAAAATTAAAATTCAGCCAGTTTGTTGCAAGACTTATGGACCGACCTAGTAGCAAAGTCATTGTGATCGATGAATATTGTGGGTTAGCACAATTACTGCCTCTCTTACGTGGTTGTCCAGCTGATTCTCGAGAACTTGTACAGTGTTGAGTCATAGAACCATACAGAATAATAAGTCGTTGAGAATATCTTCTTGCTGGCCGACCTAAGCTCAGTAACCAATTTCATGACCTACGCAGTTTTTTCGCGCCACATTGCTTTTGAATAGCAAAGAACAGGATTCGAAAAAGAATATCCCACTCAGGACACATAAAAAGGGAATGATCAAACTCGAATTATACCAATGTTTGCATTAATTATTGTGTTTTATCACACACATATTCGAGTTGTTGAAAGCAGCCTAGCCGTAGTAGCCTCAACGCCGAGTGCCTCATCGAGACAAGGAGGGAGGGCTCGGAAGAAAATGAGTTGACATCACCTCTAATAAACAGAAATGGGAGCAAGCAAGTAAGGTGTTCAGTATTCCAAACTAGGAGAAACAAGAGGGACTCTAGTAGCTTAGCGTATTGAAAAGCCAGAGTGTGCCTCGAAGAGAAGTGATAACATAGCGATGCATTGACCCTCTAAGCGCAGGCTAATTGCGAGGTCACCGAACGATTGACTGGCAAGCGATCATCAAAAAGGAGTAAGATCACTGGCAAGCGATCATCAAAAAGGAGTAAGATGCGGAAGCGAGGAAAAATCAAACAGTCATTGGGAAGCAACTTGTATAGCTGAAAAACATTCATCGTAGTGAGCACGACCCTATCAATTACAGCGGTTTTTTTGAACCCTCTCTCTCCATGTGTATGTTCTCAAAGGTGGAATTACAGCCATCTTGCCTTATTCAAGTAGAGGCTTGTCCATAAGCAATTATGCAATTACAGTGAACAATATAACATGTTCTTGAGGAAGTGGGTTACTTCGTTGCTCCAACCCTTTGTAAAAGCCAATTCTGAAAGGAAAAGAATAGTGATTCTTGTTGCTGAATGTGACGCATACCGATATTCACAAGTAAATTGTGGAGAAACTGCTAAGCTGCATCCCAGTACACAACAATATTCTTGTGCAGTTGTATGCGTAGCTGAACACGTTCCAGCCGTTTCGTTATAATTCCTCAGAAGTTTGATGAAAAACTCTTCCAAAGTTAGGAAATGTCATAAAATTGGAGAGCTCGTTCGCACCGGGAGTGGCGGTGAAATGCGGATAAAAATGCATCGAAAAAGTGAACAGTAAGCTGCTATGCCAATAGGCATGGGATTCCAACAAATTGTGTCCTTCCTTGAGGTTAGAATTGAATTTTCCCAGCTTAGAAGGTGGAGCTGGTGACCTACACAACGATTCCTGAACTTTACTACATCCTGAGATCGCGGTGTATAGACGTATCCAATGGTGTTTGAATTTTTTTCGTTTCATTTCGTTTCAGCGGAATGGGGGTGCGCCGGTTTGTGGTGGATTAATCTGTTAACCAGCGTCAATTTTTCACATTCTGTGAGCGGAATTGTATCCTCATGAAGTCAGCGGCCGCACTAGCTCCCCGGTACCAAACCAAGGCTACTGTCACAATGGGGATGCAATCATAACATCACCAAAGACAGCTAACACATACACCAACAACTCCAACACAAGAGCCCGATATTCCTCACGTCGTTTCTTGACAGCCGCGACCTGACGCAGTTCAAGCCACAGTGTATGGTTGTTCAAGAACGTAGTGGATTAACACGTTGACGACAGCGTGACGCGGTAACGTGTCCCACTTTGCACACCTCTTGAGACATTGTGACGCGATAACGCATCTCACCCAAGTCATCCCTGTTTCTTGCGCTTGTACGGCTTATTTCTAAAGTCTCTGTGCTCATTTTATAGAACATACCTTAACATACTCAAAAACCACATGGCTCACAGAAAGGATAAATATTCTTCACTTTGGCAGAAGTTTTCCAGACCTTACGGGTATGTTTGTTCACTTCATTCCTCTTTTTCATCTCATTGACGTAAACATGTTGATAAAAAGGAATAATAGAAGCGAATTCAGACCTATTCGTATGAGAAGATTCGTGTTTTCACTGAAACAACCACGTCTAAATCAGTTTTGCAACCACTTAGGGAAAAGTTAGTAGAATTTGCCTTTTCATGGCCTTAACACGTCATTTCGGTCTAATTCCCATTGCTGTAGCTCCCTATAAGTTAGGCAGATCGAACGTTATTGAAAACTCTTCATCTCATCTAAGTAATGCGTATTCACAGCTCAAAATCCATAGATTTCGTGTGCAGCGACGGCGCTCGCAAAATCGCTCTGGTCCCACGCGGTGCAAAAACCCAAAACGCGCAATGTCGTCAACGTGTTAATGAATTGGGTTTTGAGCCGGAATTCTGCTCGTGCTATTGAGCTCTCAAGGTGCCGTACAGAGAGTTCTGAGCAAGAATCGTATTCGGGAAATTCCATGTGGTATAGGGCAGAAGCAGTTGGCTAGGGCGCAAGCATTTTGACGACCAGACCGTGTAAAATGTCAACAAACAAAGTTTGGTAGAGTTAGCTTCGGATTATTAGCTACTCAATAGATCCTTCTGCTTTACTAGACCGAACGTATTTCCTCTTCAGGTCATGAACTGATGAGGCAAATCGCAAGTTTTAGCCTCTGACAAGTACCGCCCATCAAATTTTTATTTCGGACAGCTTCAGCAGATGTTATCACGAGGTGTAGACCCACAAGTGGAAGCGAGTACAGTGACGGTACGGAGAATGCGTCAAGAAAGGCAGAAAGGGGTAGCTGGTGTTCAAGAACAATGTGTGTTCTACCGCGCATGATGCAGCTATGTTCAAACATGCAAATAATAGACTGGGCGTATTAGGATCCGCCGCTACCTTTAATCCATCTTGCTGCTGCATCTGTTAGCTGAGCCTGCTTAGTGACCTAATAAGCTACATATTCTGCACCATCACTGGAGCCTGATGATGTCGACATGTGAGTAAATCGCATTTCCTCCAGAACGGGACCGGCCGGATCATGAAATATACAGCGAGTGCTAATCCGAGCTCGTTGCGGGTTTCGAGTTTTGAGCGTCAGGTGGCGCCTAAGGTCCGGAAGTAAGTAGTGGTCGGGAGGGTTCTGAGGTCCGGGGAGTAGGTTGGATGGGAAGTCGTAGGCCAGCCGTGAGTTACTTTTTTCGTTACTCTTGCAAAGTGTGGTCTGCTATTATTATGCTGGAAGCAAACATTCGCTTGCTACTCGCTGTGTTCAAGAAATGGATCTTTAGCGAAATCTGGTATGGGCAGCGTTGACGTCATCGGTCGCAGTAGTGTCTGTCTTTGATTGCTATTATGTTGTCGGAAAAGTCTTTACATTATGATTCATTTGTGACTACTTTCAACAAAAGGTCAGGACGGTTTTGTAGAGCGTGCTCTATCGAAGAGTCCTGCGAATTACCTGGTGGACGTTGATGTTGATATGAGCCATTCCGAATTGAAACAGCTTAAATATTCGAGGACTCATGACTTAGCCGAATATAAGAGGCTTATGCTAAGAACGGATTGTACTTCTCGCTAAATAATGTGTTTCAGAAATAAATTTTGAGCCCTCGGAAGATACGAGCCAGAATTGAATGCTCACCTTTTGCAGAACCACGGCATCCTCAACAGTGGCTGCTCACTGTCTGATGAAAAAATGGCTGTCATCAGCTTTTTATTTTCTTCTGTCAGTGGCTGCAATAGCGTTGCTTGTAATGGTATTCTTCCTGAGGCCACT
>KZ345670.1:28181-66079 GCA_002352805.1 Teladorsagia circumcincta | reverse complement strand
ACTTCCCCACTGTAGGTTGAAAAAGCAATCGATTATGTGCCCATCTCCTACCTACGACTGTAACATATTCTTTCATAACTTTTTCAGTCAACGCCTCGAGGATTGAAAGTTCCAAGTTCATAGATTCGGCGGAATCACGGTAAGAATCGAGCGGTTTCAGGGTGAGGATGTCAAGACAAAATCCACTTTTCTGAGAACGTGCGACACCTTGCAGAGAATTGCCTCGTTTCAACCATTTTTGTAACATTTGTTTCGTTCTCTATCTAATTCTTTGGGCTGGGGTGCCTACCTTACGCTAACCAACATGATATCAAGTGGCACCTATTCTTTCTCTGGCCAAGTCTATGAAGTCGAAAAAGAAGTGATAGGGCTGCAGTCATTGTTCATTGGTGGTGAGACGAAGATAAAGGTGATGAGTATCAAATATACCGAAGGAGCGAGAAAAAATTAAATTGAAAAACAGCTGTGCTGGCTCAAAAACCATGGATCGACCGACGAGATGTGACGGAAGACAAATGAATATGTGGGCTCACACCAACTGGGCTGCAGAAAAAACTGGTCCAGTAAGTAGGAGGGAAGGGTAAAGGATGTTGTTGGGAGTGCCGTGCACCGATGGGGGCGAAGTATGTTATAATCTGGTTCCATGAAAATGTGGAGTTCGGGAAAAAAGTGCATGGAGTCTGGCAGGACTGGAGGCCAAATTCTATTGACGGCTTCAGCATACACCCAGGAGGACGAAATTCTTTTGGAAAGCATTATAAATATCGATGCGTTGTTTCATATTACCACCGAAAGTGTGCGTGATGTACACGCGAATGGCTGCGTATCTAAACTAGAATGTATGTGCACAAACTCGTTTTTGGAAGGCACTAGCCAAGTAAAAAGAGGAAACATTTGAAAACCGTAGGTCTTTTTCTACAACGCAAATGCGAGCGATCGATGGTTGTGGTACCCGGCAGGAGGCCCGTCGCGCGGCGAGAGGGCAGAAGCGCAGAAGGGCCAACAGAAGAGTTACAGCGCCTTCTATGCGACGTGGGGGTACTACAACATTACAAAATATACTGCATTCCATTTACCGTGACGCTGTGTCTCTACTGTCGCCCTCTTGCGGGCTCAAACTTTCAGCACACCCTGAAATTGCAGCGAGTAGCAGAAAGTATTGTTTTTGATTGTCAACTGCTGTTTTTGGCCGCAGTTCGCTTCTCGACAACCCAGCATTTTTGAGAATGTATTGTATTTTTTCTCCAAAATTAGTGACCTTTCGGAAATTTTTTTTATTTTGTTTTGTGACTTTAAATTTTTTTATTCACAACGCCTTCCTCTAGAGATTCTCTCACATTACCAACCTTTATAGAGTAATCCAGTCCGCGAAGAGGAAAGTCATGCCAAATCTACCACCTTTCTCGTCCGGCAAATGTTCCAGAACGTCTCCTTCAGAGACAGGGTGAGTGGTATTCACCCGCTGAAAGATAACAATACTCAAGATAATAACTCAAAAATTGAACGGACTTACCGCTGATTAGAGCGCAAAACTTACCACTCCTCTATTCGACATGTCAAGGTGAATCGGTTCGTTGAGCTCTAATCGCACCATCCTGCGTCATTTCTGTGGAACATGCTGGATTTTCCCGGCATGATCTCCTACCACTCTAAGTTTCATGGATTCCTATGCTATAGGAGAATGGAAGCGTTGCATTGACAATGAGTAACCGGCTTGTCCTGTACGTCATATATGTCCTGATGCGTTGAGTGATGGACTACTCCGAGAAAAAGGATATTCTGGGTGTCTTAGCACCACGAGATGTTCAGTTCCACATAACCTGCAGTGAGGAGCTCGAATTTGGAACGGTCGTGTAGTCGCACGAGATGGATACCGACTTGTGCACGAAGTTGTATGAATTGAGCCTGAATTCTGCACTTTCCTGTTATAAGGTGAGTACCTTTCCCTTAGCTGAGAAGGGTGAGTTAGATTGATAAAGTAGTGCAGTTCCCATTGTTACACTTTTGATAGGGGTAACTTGCTTATGGATTGTGGTATTCATGCGTCCCAGATCTCGCCTGAAACAAAGCACACGGTACCCTGTTAAAATAAGTGCAATAAAGAAAATTTATATGCAAGATTCAGGTTAAAATTTCTTGAGTAGGCGCCATACTCTATCGTATACCGAGCACGGATGGCCTTTATGGGTTCCAGCGGCTGATTTATACATATTAGCTAACAAGACGCCTTCGCCATAGAAAACATTGCTTCATGTCTCGGTATTCAGTGGATCTATAAGTGCTGATTTGGGCCAAACACATTGCCCTAGTACGACTCCCCCCAGCGAACGAAGTCCAGGAAAGACTCTACAAGCCCAGTATGCAAATTGTTCTGACCCTCACGAAACCATTCCTCAAAAAAATTAGACAACTCTTCTGCCCTACCGAAAGGTCTTCACCAAGTAGAAGAAGTCGAGATTATTTACACACTTACTTCACATTACTTCTACAACGAAAGGGAAAAACTATGAATCAGACATGATGAAGCTTTTAACCAATTGCGAAATGATTAAGTGTTGGCCGTGGAGCAGCTTATCTACTGCTATTGGAATTATAACACCTATTCAGAAGACTATAACTTTCTTCAAAATGAAGCAATTTTTGATATGAAAGCAGATTTGGAAGTAATGAAATATTATGAAATTATTAGGTTAAGTAATTAAGTTATAGGTTATATGTATTACTAAATTTATGAAAATCAATACAAAATGTTCAACTTAGCTTGATTAACGAGGAAAATTGATGATGAGTGCGAGTTTTTACACTTTTGAGAGCCATAACTCCGTTCATTCATGCCCAATGGAAAAACTTAATACGTCATTCTAAAGTAGAAGATTTGCTCTACTCAACGGTTATCAAAACTTCCCAATTCGTCCAGTATTTGTAAAATGGGCACGTTGAGGATTTTTACAAAATTAACGAGGAAAATCCATGATAAGTGCGGGTTTTTACACTTTTTATACCATAACTACGTTTAAACTCGCCCCATCGGAAAACGATGTCTCCATAAACTAGAAGATTTGATGTATTCAATGCTTATCAGAGCTACTCTATATTCGTTACGTTCAGTATTCGAAAAATGGCCATGTTGAGGATTTTTGCCCAAGTACCGCCGAAAGGTACTTTTCACTTCATTGACCTCCTTTCAACGACTATAGCTGCGATTTCAGGAGCAGGTATACAAAAAAGCGAGGGGAGATTCGAGATCCCCTTGCATTTCTTTTCCCAAGAAGTTTGAAATTGCTTAGCGATTCTTAACCTCAACGATTAAATTCTTATGAATTCGAGCTGAAGACTGCATTTCTTGTAGAAAAGTGGATTTTTCCCTGCCACATCACACGGAACTTTTCGAAAACCTGTTGATCTTCTCCCAAATCGATAATTTTCTTCAGGGAGTCGCAGTGAAGCGCACGCTACTGAAGGGGGCTCAGGGGCGCTGTGCTTTTTCCTTCATATTCGTGGCTCATTTGAAAGGTAGAAAATCGGACAAAACTTGGGAATTGAGGGTTGTTTGCCTGTCGTAATAAACACTGAGATATCTCAAAATTACAACGAGGACCATTTCAAAGCACGAGAATTCTATGTGTGAAATAACATGGATCATGGAAATACTGGCTCGCACAGTTTGCAGCCTGCACGACATCGATCACTACTTGATTTTTGTGTTTTGGAGTCTTCCGTCAATGATGATTCTATTTGATCCATCCTCCCAACGGAACAAATACGACCTCTCGTCGACCTGTCGAGAATTCCTCAGCACACGCTTGACCATGCCACGTGGTCTTGTTACTGTGATTTTTGCCCACCCTACAGAATCTCTACGCGTTTAGAATGGAACTGGGGGGGGATGCTCCATGGCGAGTCAGAATTGCTCTGGCAAATGACCAATAGTTTATTCAGAGCCTTTTTCAACAGCGTCAGGTGGAGCATCGCGATTGTCAGTTTGGAGGTGGTTGAAGTGTGATTATCCTCAAATAAAAAAGTCAACGCTGAGCAGAGTGAAGCGCCGCTGCATCGTGAACTGAGAGAGCGTTCAACTACCTATCTTCTGGCTAATCCTTAGTGTAGCATGACTGCGAAAGATTTCAAACTGTACTCGTAAGAATCAAGGACGAAATCAGTGTAATAGCTGCAACAAGTAGCGAGACAGCGAGCTGGTCGGTTGACTGGAATTGCAAAGTGGGTGCTACCTCCATATTTGCGAATTTTTTGGGCATCTCCGAAAAATTCTCTAGCATTCAGTGTAGTTTGTTGCAATACTTATGGACCAACCTGCTAGATTCACCCATTTTCTTAATTTACTTCCAGTAAAACTTGAACAAGAAAGAGTAGCAGAATTCATCACATACCCGTGTGAATGACAGTAGAATTTCAACGAAAGCGACACGTCAGAATACATCTGACAACAACTACGGCAAAACTGAGTGGTAGTTGCTTTGCATTGCCGTAACGTAGGTGTCACCTGAATTCTACAGTTCTACAGGGTGGCTGAAAAGTATAGGACGCCATGTTTTTGTGTGTAATAGCCAAGAAAGAGACTCGATCAGAAAACCGACTTCACACAAAGATAAGCTATTTGACTACTTGCAGAAGGTGCTTTGAATTTCACCACTCTGTTTTGAGAAAGGCCTTCTGGCGTCCAACGACAAAATCAGCCCTGGTAGCCAACCGTTGTCGTCCCACCTCTTCTGAAGCGCTAGCTTCAGAGCACCCACCGAGCTGGTAAAGCCTTATGAGTTTTTTCTTCACAACATCCTCACATAGAGGAGTTCATCGGGTTAAGGGCTCGAGAAGAAGAAGGTCACATTTCTCTGCTCCAGTGGCCCGGGGAGTGAGCGCTCAGGATAGCTCTGCTGGATTTGGACGCGTATCAGAGAGTTCAGATTCATTGAAGAGCCGACGATCGTTGAGCAAAATGCCATTAATCCCAGAACAGTACTCCGTACCTTGTTAAGGTCTATTGTAAGGCCTTCGATTTTGTTTTCAACATTCGTGGAAAGTGAACTGCAATGGTGCTGCACTTTCGTATGTTACTCCGTCACAAACTACCACACCTTCGAGAGAAAGTCTGCTGTGAGCTAAAAGCTATCTCTGAGATTACTCTCACTTTTTGACAACAACTGCGTCCGACTTTAGCTGTCGCCAAGAAGCTTAGTTCGCAAATTTCCTCATTAACCCAATCCGTAAGAGAGATGCGGCGCACCTCGAGCTCGCGCAGAAACTTGTTGCATTTAATCAGTTCAATCTTTCGGGTTGCTCCAATAGAAACCAGCATAGAAAGAGTTGATAACCTCCTCAAATAATGATTGCTTCTCAAGACTTCTTGGAAACCGTGACCACAGATCCTGAGATCAAAAGCGAGGTGACTCACGCTGACTTCACCGTTGTGAGCCATCCTCTTCTGAATGATTGCATCAATCCTCTAAGGAGTGCACAGTTCTTGGACCACCACTTTTTTCAATCCCGGAGACCTGTGCTTGAACCTCGTGAGCACCGAACATATTTCAAAGAGTTGAAGAGGGAACCGACTCTTTTTCTAAGGGTGTAGTCCAGAGACCGTCATTGGGCAGCCTTTCGGAGCAGGGTCGATGCAGAAAAACTTTCATGGTGAGGGTTCAGATAAACTTTTGACCAAACAACTTGTGGTGCTTCTAACATAATTTCAAAGATTTCGAATAATTTCGAAACATTCTGAAAATACCCCAAGGCCAAGTACCAGCAGGCTGTCAAAGTCGCGTCCTATACTTTTCAGCCACCCTGCAGTTCAGAAAAACAACCCATTGAGTATTGATGAAATTCTATTGCGCCCCACGCTTTGCAATCGTCAATCAAACTCCATGGACGTGAGCTTCCTTAAAAAGTCAAAAAGTACGATGTTACCACATAGAATAAGAGAACTGCTGAGAAGTTAAACTAACTTCCAAATTGTTTTCATTGATTTTTTGTGGGCACTCTCATTGTTCATAGGAAACTGTCTTTCCAGAGGCTGGAAGTCACAGATTATCTTATCGTGCCACCTCCTGGATTCTGCAAAAAGTCAATATTCATTGTAATCGTTCCTGTAAAAGTAGATGATAATATTCGGAGAGACGACTGGCGGTCATCCTATGCGCGTCCAGCTATTCAGCGAAAGGTAGGATTTTCCCTCTTATGCAAATATATTCGCGATGTATAGGGCTTTTGAAATTTTCCACCGCTGCTCCATATCGTTGCAAAACTGTAATGCGCGAGGAACTGCGTGCGGCGCCGAATTGTTTGGTTAAATTGCTTGAGCTATGCTGTTTATATCGTGACAATGTGCACGTTCCACCCCGCATAGAAATCGTAAGTAGAAACGCTCCGACGTCAACGCGGACTGCGCAGTGGAGTCTTGCGTTCTCAGGTGCTGTTTCGGCCCTTATCAGAGGTGTAGCACTCTTTTCCCCACTAACAATGGATTCTTCTCACCCACATAACACACCTGCAGGAAGGCTCTAGTGTCAACGTTAGCTGTGTAGTGGAGTTGGTGGCTTTTGCGTTCTGAGGTCCTTATCAGGTTTATCAGTTGGTGTCAATTTCAGCACCTATCAACTATATCCCCGTTCAAGCCTACATAATCCTTGTAAGAATGGACGCCCTGGTGTCAATACGGGCTATGCAATGGAATTGACGGTTTTTGCCTTCTAACGCACCTCAGCAGCTTTTACCAGTTGTTACACTTCCAATCCTCCGAAAACAACGTCTCCGCCTACACTACATAACACTTATAAGTATAGGCCCTCTAGTGTCAACCCGGGCTATGCAATGAAGTTGACCACTCTTACGTTCGAGGCGCTCATCACCATTTCTTCAAGCGCATACCAACTAGGTCCCCGCTCCACCCTACATGACACTTGCAAAAATGGAGGCTTCAGCATTTGCGTTCTAGCGCCCCTTATCAGCCCTTATCACTTCTTATCGCTTTCTCTCTCCCACCAAATATGTTCCCGTCCTAACCCCTTCATCATATCATGCCCCTTCATACCCGTGCCATGAATTTCCCTTCAACACACACACCAGGAGACACGCTTTGCCGATTATATTAGGTTACTGGAAAAGTCTGGCCATTCGTCTATTTTTTCATATCCACTTTCTTCTTTACCCAGTCAGCAATACTCAATCATATGTCCCATGTAATCGTCAATATATTGATTTTCAGCAGGTGACTTGTGGATGCCGTTTGCTCAGAAATCCTGAGCTTTTGAGGCGAAAACTCAAATAAGTCCGTTTTCGAGTAGTCCGGATTATGAAGCTCTCCCTCTTTTAGTTGAATCAACAGCAATCGAAGCACACGGTACTCTGTTGGGCCCGATCTGCTGAACACAACTGGCGAGAGAGAAGGCTCCATAGGACTAGAGAGATTTGGAGACTTTTGCTGATCACTCTTCAGAATTCCGTGACCGTCGCCGCCTGAACGGAGTGAATTTTTCAAATGTTTCCAAACCTTGAGCGAATCACTTGCAGCTTCACCATCTCAGGAGATCATCTCCAAAGTTGCAGTGCTGGAATGGATGCCGGAATCTTTGATTCCACGCGTCTGAGCCGCTAGCCCACGCTTGTGTGGTTTACTTGAGGACCCACTCCTTGCTAACTCCAACAAAGTAGTTGGGTCAAAAAAGAGGCAGGCGGTGAGTCAAAATGTTCATTCAAAATGAAGGCGATTGTTACGCATATCACAAAATCTTCTTCTGTGAGAATTCCTCTCCTTTTTGTGGAGCTATTGAGGAATGGCTGTTGTTTTCTGACAGCTGTGGAAAAGCTGTGTCAGATACCGTGCGTTGCACCAAAGACTGTTTCCAACCAACTCCAGAAGACATTTGTCACTCAGTGTAACAAGGCTACAGACGTTGGGCTTTTTTCTCGAATTTTGGACATCGGCAACCAAGCGCTAGCCAGGTCGTGAAGGACACTTTGAAGCTCCATCGCAACGCGTAGGGTTCTTGCTGCTCCCTTTGACGCGTTTTGTGGGTTTCAAAATGAGGAGTGGCCGAATGTGATTCCAGTCAAAGTCGATTTTCTCAGCCGTAATTTTACATGCCTTTTACAATGAATGTTCAAAAAGCATCCCTGACTGTTAAAATTGTTCGAAGTCGTTTTTTTTTGCACACGTAAAGTTTTCTCGCAACAATGGAGCGTATCCCTTCCAAGTAAGAATTCACAGTAGAGGTTTCTGTCTTGAAATTTCAGTGAGATGGAAGTGTGCAGTTCATAGTATGCCTGAATTATCTCTCTATCAGACTTATCTCGGCACTTGTTGACAGCTCTGCAGAATTTTAATGTGTTCAACCACACACAAGGTTAGCGGTTCACATTATAGAGGGATGATATAATGAAAAAAGCTCTCGATCCCTCCTCCACGGTTCTCACCGTACCCATTATGTGATGTCATGTGTCATCGCCGCTGAGGTTTGGGAGACAACCGACTGCTCCACCCTGAAGCTGCTACATAGTTTCTCACATCGATTTATTGGTGGATAGTTCCTCAGAAGCAGTAGTTCGATGCAAATCCACTGCCAACCGGGTTTTCTAAAAATAAGAAAACGTCACGGCACCCTATATTGGATTTGGGTTTGCAACGAATCTTTCTTTCTCTTTCTGTATTACACTAAGACTTGCTCTGAAGGTAAGCCTAGAGGATCAGTGGACAAAAGTTTGCGTGAAAAGATTCCAGAGGCACGTTGAGAAGAACACAGTCAACATTTTGAGAAATACTCATATTATTATTTTATCTTTTTCCTTCTTATAGCTGTGTGCCATTCACTCAAAGCTTTCTAGTACTGGTACAGCGTGCTGTTTGCCGTAGGACTTCCAAAGTCTCAAGAAATCCAACGAAAGCTCTATCTAGAAAGTCAGCTTTATGGAGACGTTCTTCAAGCTAATTTTGAAGACGTATATCAGAATCTCACACGAAAGGTGAGTCAAATGCATTTTACGGTTATATCAGAATACGCGTTATTGGTATAATAGACTATCGCTCACAGTCAGCAGAGGGGACATAGTTGTTCCAGATAACTCTCAGGCTTTGTAGGTGCTAAGTGCACTGCGCTTTGTGTTTCCTTCATGCCCGCAAGCAAAGGCTTTCATAAAGATCGATGATGACGCTGGATGGAACATTATACGGACGAATGATCTTGTTCTACATCATCTTGATTATAATAAAGTATATGGACAACTGTGAGGGTTATGAGGATCTTTTCCTCAGCCTAAAAAGTGGTACGATTTTCATACCAATATTGCAGAGATGCTAATAACAAACCAGTTCGTAATCGCTCCTCCAAATGGTGGGTTCTTTTTACAAATAAACTTACATAGTTCCATTCATCAAGCGTAATACACATTTTCAATATCCACAACATATTGCCAACGCACTAGAAGCTGCCCCACGCCTTTCTTGTGTGTAGAACTCGTAGAATGAAAATCAAAGAAAGATCAGATGCCGATCATGATAGTAACAATAACATTTTCTCTCTATAAAATGGTCTAGAGAGGAAAGGAGGCGGCCACCTGGTAGCACTAGGTTAGGCTATGAAATACTCTCCGGCCGAGAGTCCTCCATTTTCCTGGATTTTCTCAGCTATTGGTGATTCAACAACGTCGCAGAAGAGTAGACTTTCTCTTGTTTTTCTTTTATGGTCAAAGTATTACAATCGTGCTGTGGAAATTTAAGTCTTCGTTGACTGTCACATCTTCACATAGGAGTTTCCAGTGCTCAGCTCCTCTCGTATTCGACAAAAAATACAGGAAGACCTGACTTGGACGAGCTTGAAGTCTAGTATGCAGAGCTCTCAAAGCGTTTGAGCTAGTCTATCGCGTCTTGTTTATTTGTTAGCACACTGTACCCTCTCGTCAACAACTACAATGCGATGGATGGTCAATCGGAGAAACCATAGGAAGTCGAACATGATGATGTCGGATCGTGTTTGGAGCTGATCCGGGCTCATTGCATGTGGGATCCAAACTCTATATTTCTGGATCTTTGCGAGTCTCTGGAGACACAATCCTTGTCACCTCGGAATTGATCTGGCAAATGATTGATAGCGCATCCAGATCAGTTTTCAAGGGCGTCAGGTAGTGCATCGTGACTGCCAGTCACTGGAAATGAAGTGAAGTCGTTGTGCGTGGATGGAAAAAGCGTGCCGTCTCCCGTCTTCTGGTCAATTCTCGGTGCAGCATGACTCACAGGACTTTCCGAGCGGTAGTGGTAAAAATTGAGGGCACGAAAAGCTTTTTGTGAAATCGGTGTAATATCTCTAACAGGTAGCGAGAGAGCGACCTGGTCAGTTGGCTGTAATTGCAAAAGGCGATGCTACCTCATCATACATGTTGCAGAGTTTTCGCAGATCTCCACAAGATTTTCTGGCTTTATTCTTAAGGTAATTTGTTGCAAGGCTTTTGAACCAACCTAATACATATACATATAAGTCGAACCTTAAGCGTATTGTCCCATCTAACACTGGATTGATAATATCAGTTTGATCAACAAGATGGACATTTTGGATGTGGTGTGGTTCTTTTCATCATTTCTTGCTTGTAATACATGACCAGCGTGAAAAGATATTGGCAAGCATCTCGGTGAAGGCTCTAGGAATACATTTGAACTGAAGAAAACGCATTCAAATGGAGTGATCTGTAATTACTTTCTGAACAACAAGTATAAAATGACATGGTTATGACTATGCTACATACAATGTACATGGAACGTGGTTTCTACTTCAAGTTTATTAGGTCATTCATTGGGTTATGTACACTGAAGCACTCCGGATGGCTAATTTCCGTTCTATCTGATATATTTATGTGTATGAACTGAAAGAGTTTGGTAGGGTGTTGGAAAAACCAATGAGGAATGAGTATAATGGTGACTTCATTATACCTGTTATCGTTAAATGAGCTTATATATTACAACTCCTCATTGCTTATTATTGCAATAATTTAGATAAGCGAGTGAATTGAACAATCAACCGTTATAGTATGACCCAATATTATGGGATGCTGAATTTCTGGTGGCTCCATCAGTGCGAGCGCCTCGCTTGCTTGCTTTGCTAAAATCTGCGGCCTGAGTCTGACCATGATAGGAAATTGGTGGGTGGGCAACGGCGCAAACAACGAAGCTGCTAAGCCACGGATGGCATACTTTTTGCTGTTGAAACGCAAACCGTACCGTACCGCGAGAAAAAGGCCGCCTGCCTTCAGAACAAACATTGGCCATTCGCAAAGTCAACGCCGATTTTGGTAGCTTTATAAAATGCTCTAGTCCTAACTTAGTTTCCGGCAAAATGTTGCAGCTTTACAAACCTCTTCAGAGCACAATTCTCGTTCTGTCTCAGGTTGTTTTCAGTCTTTTCCACAGCAGCTGTTGCCTTCTTCCTGAGCTTTAATAGCTACATCGTCAAAGGACGATTTCAAGTGCGCTTATTTTTTTCCAACCATGGTCAGTCCCAAGAGGGGTGCAAACGGGTCGCAGTGTCTGCTATATGTTTCGTACCAATTTCGATCTTCAAATCCTTAACGGCTATACTCTATGAGAGCTGGGTTGGTACAATTCCTCAGGAACCAAAAGTGAGAGAAACACAGACTTTCATCTGATTTTTGAGAACATGGCGACCCAAAAAATGGATTCACTAGGTCCTCTACCTTTTGTTCCTACTAATTTTGATTGTCAAGACTACTTGCTATTAGTTTCATTTCCACATATGTTTTGCAATGCTATACGAGGCGAAACACTGTTGTCGGAATAAATGAAGACATGATCAATAACTTCTGCCGATTGGATTGCACTCGTTGAGCCGCCAGAGTGACAATATCAATGACCGGATGCAGCTAGGGTATGGGTCCAGCGGCTGAGCGCACTAAGGGGTTGAGATGATCTACAGCGATATTTTCTTGAAATACAAGACAGTGCAGGGTGGAAGTAGATTTCTGGGACACAAAAGGTTTCCGGTCTAAGCTGGACTTATCCGATCTCCTGACAAGGCGATAGATTCATTTGAAGGAGAAAACTATTCTCGTTCCCTTGACTGGATTCGCGGAAACGGTGTTATGATCTGTGTAGCCTCTTCTCGCTTTTGTGAGTGTTCAATTGTGTTCATTATACATCTCAAAACCTCTCGTGCTAGCTAGAGCTTCCTAGTGACCGACTAGTATCATCATTCGAAAAGCGATCCCCACTCGAAAGCTTCAAACTTCAGCAAAATAACCTACCGTTCATGTGGGTGCCTCAACAAAGGCGAAATCTGAAGAATATCCTACTTACTATAAAGCGCTTCGTCTGTCGTGTGTCGTTCTGTCGTTCTATATGTCTGTCACGAAATTCCCTAGCTCCGGAGGATCCGCATGGAGAGACCGGATCAAGTGTGAGTTGGGTGCGCAAGGTCCCACGAAGTGCAAAACACACATCAGCGAGGCGGAGCCCCGCCTACAGTGGGCGTGGCGTGCATCGAAACGAACTGTACCGACGACCAAGATTTTGATTTCAGTGACAAAACAACCTCGAAACTGGGGCATAAATGGGTAAAGATGTGCATTGGTAATTCACATCGAATTAGGGAGTCCCACCCGCGGTGGGCGCGGCGTTCTCCAAAAAAGCAGTGCTTCGTGAAAAAATTCATAACTCGGCTCAGAGTAAGTCTACAGTTCAGTGAAAAAGTCAGGCAAGGAGCAATGTCTGAGGTGCTCCCAGCATACGTGACGTGATGGGAGGCCCACCCATTATGGGCGGAGTGTGCTTTGAAGTGTACGGCGTCTTCTACAAGCCCTTATATTTCGGACTTAAGACTTGGGGAGCCGAAAAAATTTGGGTAGAGACGGATGGAGGAGCGAAGGCCAACTGTCATCGGGGGGCGGTGCATGACCAAGGTGGGCGGGGCTTACGACGAAAATTCATAACTCGGTTCCTATACGTCCGGAAGATGAGAAAAAAGGGGGATAGAAGTGGGTAGATGAGTGTAGCTCAATCACTATTCGTGGGCGGGGCATGTCCAAAGTGGGCGGAGTCATCCACAAAAATTCATAACTCGGTTCCTTAATAATCATTTTCCCAGACCTATAACTCGGTTCCAAAAAGTCCCGCAGACAGGGGAAAAGGTGGATGGAGGTGGTGGAGGAGTGGAGCCGAGCTGCTATCGGTTGGCAATTCATGTAAAGTGTGCGGAGTTTGCAATGAAAATTCATATCTTGGTTCCAAGTAATTCCGATGACTGGGAAAAAGGTGGATAATGGTGGGTTAGGAGTAGAGTTCAACTACTATTGGTTGGCGGGCATTTCCAAAGTGAGCAGAGCTCGCAACGAAAATTCATGACTCGGTTCTAAGAAGTCGCGAAGACCGTAGAAAAGGTGCATAGGGGTGGGTGAGGGAGTTGAGCCCGACGGCTATTGGTGGGCGGGGCATGTCCGAAGCGGGCGGAGTTCCACACGAAGCTTTGTAACTCGGCGCCAAGTAGTCCTGAAGACTGGGAGTGAGATGGGCGAAGGGAAGGAAGTGAATTTCTGTTGCTGTGCGGAGGATACACCGAACCCCAGCTCTCGCCGCCAAAAATATAAATCGGCTCAGAGACAGTTCAGATCGAGTGAAGTGGGAAGAGGTTGGTTAGGAAGAAAAAGATAGGTGGGACATGCAGAGAAATAGGCGGAGTTTACCACGAGATTCATAAATCGGTCCAGAGGCAGTCCGAGAACGGGAAAACGGACAATCGGTGGACGAAGGAGGGAAGGTCAAAAGCCGTCGTTGGATGAGGCATGGGGTAATCGGATAGAATTCAGCTTGAAATGCAAATATTCGGAGTGTATTGGGCCAAAATTGAGAATCTGCGCTGCCCACCCCATATCGCCGCAGAACTGTGCTGTGCGCGCAACGCGTGCCGCGCCAACTGGTACTATATATAAGGAGCTAAGTATGTCTGTCTGTGTGAGTGTCCGTGTGTGTCACGGCAGCTAGGTAGCACGCAACGTTAGAGGAGGACGCGAGCTACGCTGTTCGAGGGAGCAGTGCAGTGCGAGAGAGCAAGCGCCAGACGGTGCGAGAGAGCGTGCGACGGGAGAGAGTTGGAAGTTTGAGGCGTAAGGGCGAGGGAGTGCGCGGTGTGGGAGAACCGAGTTTGCAAGCATTAGGCTTATGTGCAGGGTCGGTCCTATCGTTGTTACCTTTCGACCCCCCTTTCCCACAGCTCAACCACCATCTCTTCCATCTCTTCCTACACAACCCCAACCTAAAACTCCACCCACCTTTTCCTCCAAAAATGCCGTCGAGGCGGGGGGGGGGGGGGGTACATACCAGCCTTGAAACCGCAAAATTTTTACCCTTTTTACCAATTTTTACCAATATTACCCTAAAATCCCATAGATAAGAGCGGTATAGGTAATATAATATGTTGTACAAATAAAATTTTAAAAATTTTTTTCAAAATCATTTTCCACCGGTAAATTGAACCGCTCTTATCTATGGAATTCACTGATCGAATGGGCTCTTCAAGTTCTATCCAGAGATCAAATTCCGGCATTTCCTGAGAGATTCCGGCAGAAATTCCGTTAAAATCGCTATTTTTCTATATGAATTGTTTATTAAGTGGGCGGGGTTTGGAGTTGAGGGGCGGAGCTTCTTCTAAACTTCTTCTCCGATTTTTATTTATCCATCCATCAACTTAGAAGGGTGACTGCATTCAATTTCAATTTCATTTCAATTCATTTTTCACCGGTAAATCACACCGCTCTTATCTATGGGATTTTAGGGTACCTGAATTTTACCTAAATTACCTATATTCCCACTGCTCCGCTGGCTAGGGGGGGCTTATACGCGCGCTGAAACGGCAACTTTTTTTCCCGCGCGCCATCGACTCACCTACCCGTTCCACCACAAACTCGCATGCAATTTTCTGCAGTCAAACCGGATACGACCCCCCTCGTCCAAACCCAACCTGGTACGACCCCCCCGTTGTTACTAGTAACGACGTAGGGTTGACCCTGCTTATGCGATGGCGGTGACTCACTGTGGAGAGGAGGGGGTACGGTCGGTTGGCGCCAATTTGAAAAACGCCAAAGTTAAATGAGCGCGCGTTAGCGTGCTTGCTGTCTAATAATGTTATAGCCCTCCTATCTGTCCGGAATTAAATTCAATTAAGAACCCGTGTAACAACCTCGATGGAGACTTTCAGCCGAACGTGTACATTTCGACATAGTTAAACAATCGAAAACTTTATTAAATAGTCTCGAAAGCAGGTGCCGTCTGAAGCATTCTCTACCGTGACTTGAGTCTATTCTTCTTCTTCAGCCATTCTCCACAGACCAAAGCGGACGATTGAAATCAAAAAGAAAGGGGGTGTTGATGAAGTGTCCCAGCTGTCGGTGTTGTTATTGACTGCAATACGTGCATCTTTAAGAAGTTCGGAATACAGAGTGAGCCCACACTGTCGGGAGCTCATAGTTTTTCGGAGAAAATTCGAGAAATCTGCGTTTCCTTTTATTCAAATCTAATCACAAAATATCAACACAATTTCTCTGATGTCACGCTGGTAAGAATTTGAAAAGAAATCATTAGTCGATCCACAGATATCGAAAAAATATGCCGAATCTGTATTTCGGGACAAAATGTAGAGGCAGACATGAAGAGTATTTTCTAACCCATAAGATGTCCTTCATCACAAATATTTCCAGGGCACTTACAGAAGAGGAATGGAGTAGGCCTGGGTTGCCGCCTTTCTGTCGAGGGATGACTTATGTGGTTCCACGTCAAGCAGCTGAGAAACTTTTAGCGGTCGTTCCTTTCCAACGGTTTCTCAAGGTGACTGTATTTTTCCATGAGTTTTCTCTGGAGAGAAACCGAAAAAAAAACAGTTAGCGTCATGAAAAATCTGTGAACTTCATTATCTTTGCATCATGGGCAAAGAACAACAGATTGACCCTATAAAGGCGAATTCTCACTCTTCCTCTTCACGCAACCACGCCTTTTTCGTTTTCGAAAAACGCATTGTAACGCTGAAGCGAATCTACGTCAACAGTATGCTGATAAGCTTATAACTCAAGGCCGGAAGTGTTGATGTTGCTGTTGTTGTTGCTATGATTTCTTTGCGCACTAGTTTCATATAAAGGAGAATTCTTCGCGTTCGGTTCACGAGGGTCTATGGAGTAGGCACGATAGTTTTAATTTTACGTTCTAGTGGGAAGGAAGTCCTTATATGGGTTCTACTAAAAGTAGATCTCTCTTTGTCTGAATAATTAGGTCGGTGGTCTTGTTAAGCAGGACATACATATATCTTCGTAATCTACAACTTGCTGTCAATGGGTAGGCAGCAGTTTAACTACACTAACTACTTGAATACCATAGATTTCTGGTTCAAGGAAAATTGGAAGTCATCTCCTAAATTGAGTTAGTTGGCGTGAGGTTTTTTTCAGGGAGTTGGTCTAGAGGGCGGGAAGGAATGGAGTCCGTTAGGAATCCGTTAGCAACGGTCTACGCCTAGGAGACGGAAGCAAAAAAATCTCCCGCTCGGGAGTCACCAAGTTCACAAATTTCCTCCACCATGCGAGGCAAAGGGTCTCACAAGGGAAGAATACCATGTTGAAGTGATCTTCTGTAAAGAGGGATACACCACTAGATGTGTTCTGAACGCTGATTTGGAGTCGGCCCCCCAAATCAGTGGAACCTTTCTCTGCACCTAATTATGAGGCAAGATAGTGCAGTGGCAGTGGCCCGGGTCAACAAGCAAGAGATCATAAGATCAACGTCTTATTGAGTTCTACTTTTGCTTTTCTTGAGATCATTGCAAAGAGACCCTTACTCATGGTAAGTCATCAGCGATTGCCTATATTACAAATGGAAAGAGCTGGCAAGTAGCTTCGAACCCTGTGCGCGTCAATTGCAAATAACCAGCCCTGTCACCCGTAACGGACGTGTCAGGCACTTTCGTGCCAAGCAGAGGAGATATGCGTGTTTAGCGCGTTGAACTTCCCCTGACTTCTGATACAAATCTGACTTTGACCTAACGTCGAAAATGTGAGCAGTCAATCAATTCAACATGTAATATCCTCAATCGTTGATTACGTAGCTGTGTGAGAGTCCTTTGAGCGCTGTTCTCAAGAAAAGCAAAAGTGAGAACTTAGGTAAGTCGTAGTCGTCAGTAAGTACAATAGTAACTTAAGTAAGTCCATCCCACAACCTCTTGCTCGCCGACCCGCGCTGCTGCTACTAAACCACTTCGCTTCATAACAATGTTCAGGGAATCGTTTCGCTGATGTAAAGGGTAGGTCCAAGATCAGCGTCTAAAACATCTAGTGGTGTATGCATCGTTGAAAACTGGTCACTTCGACCTGGTGTCCTTCCCTTGTTAGAAGAAAAAGTAGACTGTGTCTTGTTTTCCTGCTATCTTGAAACCCTTGTGACCAAGGTGTTGGCAGTTGACTTCCGCAATAACTATACCATATACCAAGCGTTAGGCGTTTAGTTCCAGTGCACGCCTTTATATTAGGTTGGAAAGAAAGTCCTGCAACACTTCTCCCTTTTCTTGGTTTTTATTTTACCATTTTTGCTTACAACTCCTGACCGATGTATAACTGCCATGAGCGTCCACTACTTGCCCGCAATGCTTAGAAATTTCCTCGGCGTTCCCTTTCCGAAATGTGGGGAAGTACGCTTCAAAAAAGCTGGGAACCTTGCTTTTGAGTTGAAGTTGATCATCTAATTGTTTCGTCATAAAAATGACGACTGAAGGTCTGGAATAGGTTTCATCCTTTGAGGTTGACTAGGGGCAATACGCTAGGTCAGTAAGAAATCTTGCCGCATTCTGAGAATGTTTTGAAGGGTTCATTTCGGAAGATGGCGATTCGATAGGTCATGAAGAAAGTGAACATTGTCATGGTACGAGCGATTAAGCGAGCTGCCTCGGTCTACTTCTGGAGTCTTGCAGCATAGGTCTTTACCTTCACAACGGCGCCAATATCGAAGAATCTATAGTCGAGCATCACTAACAGCCTTACCTGTCATGGAAAGAGGGAGGCGTTGTTAGCCTTTCATAAACATATCAAATTGAAAGTGCTGGTACGGTTGAAGCACGCTGTAGCGGTTACGACATCCTCGCTGAAGCTATTGCTATAGTATTGGTCCTTGATATAATTCATAGCTATAGGGATATTTGTACAAGACAATGACCCGGAGTGCAGGTTGACGAGTGGTCAAGGTTTTTCCGACTTTATTGGATAACTACTGATAGCAACACCCAAATTCACCCAGTGGATGAAAGCCTGGGAAATACCCTATCATTAGCTGATCATGAATGTCACTTACGAAATTTGCAGGAAAAAAGAAAATTGAGAAGAAAAAGAGTGTTGGAGAACTTCCTTTCCAACTAGTAGTGTTTCACTGAAAATTCGCGGTACGAATGACGTTGGACCCGTTGAGTTGGCTTTTTCTTTTAGGGAAGGCTCCAGAAGACTTTGTGATACATGTAAGCGCTGCTCAGAATACAACACAGAATTCCAGTTCTAGAAAGCAACAATTTTTTATTTTTATTTTATTGAATATACCCGCTCTGCCTATCATGCGAAATCATGCGTCCATCACATATTTATCCGCAGCATTTTAAGTGTACCCAAACAAAATTTCGAATTATTATCGCTTCATGTTCCTTAGTTCATGGCGAAAGCAAAACCGCTGTCAGACTTTCGTAAGGGAAAATCCCAGCAAATGAGGCGCAAGAATTGTCGGAGTGTCAGCTCAAGCGGGAATTTGATCCGGGTCACTTCATAACGGAAGATTCTTCAGGGTTCTACGGTATATGGTACTGTAAGGAATCCTGGTTACTATCCCACCGAGTGGCGTATCATAAGAAAATAATGCAAATTCATGAAGTCGGGTTAGGTAAGCAAAACTTCTTTAGAAGTTGATGTTTTAATGGATGCAGTTCAATGTGTTTCCCAAAAGGCTCATGATGGTCATGCTTGGAAAATGAGTAAGACACTCTTCGGGGGTTAGAAAAAAACGAGCCATTCTTCACAGAAAGTTTCGCCAATTCAACTGAAGTGATGACACTTTCATTTGCCATTTCTGATTTGTGTCTTTCGTCCTCTCAACGTTTTCCCTTCTCAGATCGGTCTTTCACTTTGTGCGAACGTGTATGAAGAAGGAAAAGATCAGAAGTATGGTCAGAAGTTTTGTATTCTCATATATAAAAAAGTGCTTCCACATTCCTTGCATTGGCGAAACTTTCCGAAAAAAAATGGTTAGTTCTTTTATTATTCTTCCTACAAAATGTGTATTTTTGATTTACCAGACATTATCTATCATAAGCATTCTGAGAACACTTGATCTGCATCCATTGAGACATTAGCTTCTTGAAAAGTTTTGATTTCCGTACCCGCTTTATAAAGTTGCATAACTTTCCTATGATACGGTGCTCATCTCGATCAGATAGTGATCGTAATCTCTTGCAGTATCATATCCTGTAAGATCCTCGAGGAAATCGTTTCTTATTGAGTGACCCCGATCGAATTCTTGCGTGAACTGACACTTCGACAGTTCATGAGCCTCTTTTTGCAAGGTTTTCTCCTTTATGGAAGTCTGAAAGCAGTTCTGATTTTGCCATAATCTGAGAAAGCTGAAGGGTTGATAATACAAGGATTCGAATGGGTAAAAACGAAATTCAGAGAAAAAACAGGTGGTGGAAGTATGATTTTGCGCCATAGGCAGATGGGGTATGTTCAATAAAATAAAATGTTTTGCCTTCTCAAACTGGAATTCTGTGTTGTACTCAAAAGTGCGTTTACATGTATCAAAATTCCTTCCTAGAGCCATTTTCAAAAACATCTTAGGATGCAAGCTTTCGGAAAACTGAAGGTGGAAATATGAATATGCGTTGTTATGCTTATGTTTACCAACTGATGCTTTGAGCCGTGAATTGCTTTGCGAGAGGTACGCAAAGATGCTGACTTATGGCACGAACCAGAAAAAATAGTTAATAATATAATAATAATCTCAATTTTGTTAGAAAGATGCCTTAGTGGTAGTATTAGAAACATGCCTCAGCATAGCTGCCGATTACATCACTGAGGCAAGCGGGACATATGAATCCGACCACCTCTCGAGAGAAAATTTTTGTCCTTGCCCACATCATGCCTAGGTCGGCATTCCTGTGGAACTTCGCAACACAAGCCTGTAGGCAGTGTTGAAATGCCAAGTCGCTGTCTAGATTCACATTTCATTAATTTACAACTTCATTTCAGCTCGAAGACGTTTTCATCACAGGAGTTCTCACTGAAGCAGCAAACGTAACTGTGTCTCATATTGGGCGTGATCGCATCACTTTAGATGAAAGAAGGCCCGGAATTCACAGTGAAGTGAATTTTACCTTTTTCAAGATAGACAGAGCTCGCCATTTGTACTGGTTTTTGAAAGTCAACGGAGAACTGGTTCAGTGAAAAATTACAACTCTTTCCATAGGCTTGATTGATTGTTGAGTTGTTGAGATTAATGCTAGTATTGCTCAGTCAATTGCTATAAAGTATTCTTCACCTTGCTTTCCTATTTTTTCTGAATCCACGGAAACCCTTCTTATTCCCTAACAAGAGAGGTCGTTGAGGGTGTGGAAAGCTTTTCAAAAAGGATTTCCGCATACCATAGGAGCTCATGCGTAGGTTGCTAAACCGTGGTCCCTTTTCGCTGGGCGGCCCCAAGAAGGTCAAAAATGGCGAGAAAATGGTCCAACGTTCAACCTATCGTGCTGACAAAATTTTTGCATTCATGTTGAAGCCTCCAAATTTGCTCAAAATAGCGCCAGCGGTGACGATAGGTACCACATTTATTGTGAACACCATCAATAACACTTGCGTTCAGATTTTCAGTGGAATCCGGCGGAAAAAAGTTGTCGCCCTAAATCGCGCCGAAGTGGAGCTATCGGAAAAAATAGATATTAATATAAATACGTCATATTCGTAATCAGGGCACTTAAAAACGCTTCGATGAGAAGTTTAAAAGAAAACTGCGTTTTCGACCTATTTCCGAAAAAAATGGCGATCAATAAGTCAGTAGCTCATAGATGCGCCCAGCCGGTGAACTGAAAACGATTTCCTTGTTATCCTTCCCCAGATAATGAGTAGTTCCACTACTGAATGGACAATGGCAGACGCCCAAGCTATTAATGTACAACAGCATACGCATGTTGTTGAATTTGGTGAATCCTTCTTCCCATCAAGACGCGATATGTTGGGTTCACGATTCTTCCACTTGCAGGAGCTTCATCTTGATAGTTAGAGCGGTTCCAAGGGCTGCAACGTGGGGTGGGATGTCCTCTATGAAGCCGAACTTCAGATTCCGTGAATCATCACAACATTATGCTTCATTTTCGCGTCGCGTTCCTTTCCAAAATCATCCGCCGACCTACATGATGACCTGTAGCACATCGTCACTCCCTTTTCCAAAGTTAGGTCGAAATCTCGATTTCTTCTGAAAATTTGACATATAGGGGTAAATTGGGGTCCTGCTCACAAGTATGGCATTGTTTTTGGCCAGTTTTCGATAGAAAACTTATTTGCAGGGGCTCTTGATGGCCTTGATCATGGATATTGTGTTCGTTTTGACGCTGAGCAATTTGGAGCCAACTTGATAATGATAACAAAAACGCAAAAACCTGCCCTGGTCGGGCATTACCTGCCGTGCAAAACCGAGGCCGCCACGCTATCCACCCGGCCACCAGTCTTTTCCACAAGTCCGAAATATCACTCCAAGGCAGTAAAAGCCGCACATTCTGAAATTTTTTTCGACCCATTTTCGGCCTTATAGGGGCTTCAGGCTGAAGCGATTACGCTAGGCCTCCTTGAGCTCGACGGAGACGGGCGATGACGTCATATTTCTAAGACGACAAGGGCAGTGAAGGAGGGGCTTGCATCAGCGCATGGAGGGACATTAAGGGAATATTTTGAAGAAAGGGTTTCATCGACCAGGGCAACCTGTGCGAGTTGTGACCATTCGGTGTGAGTACAGCAGCGTATGATAAATGCCTTTTTGTGTGGAGTGGGGTATCTCTTTTTTTGTGGCCACCCCTGTATATGGCTTCCATGTCCGCTTGGAGGAATGTAGTTCTCTCTTGCCGAAGATTCGCCACCTTGGATTCATCATCGACAAAAACGGACGCCGCCTCGATCCAGAGAAAATTGAGACCATTCGCCAGATGCCAGCATCGCGGAACTTCGCAGAAGTTCGTTCGTTCCAAGGGATGATCAGTCACTATGGGTCATTTGCGGCTGGAATGCGCAAAATGCTTGCCCCACTCGGTGACCCACTGAAGAAGGCTACTTTGCACTGGACAAGCAAATGTGAAGAAGGTTTTCGACGCGTCAAAGAAGTGCTCACATCAGATCTGCTTCTGACACATTCCGACCCCTGTTTGGAAATAATAGTCGCTGCTGATGCATCGGACTATGGCATTGGAGCTGTAGTTCTTCACAGGATGCCGGATGGTACGGAAAAAGCCATTTGTCACGCCAACAGGAGTCTCACTGCTACGGAGGGAAATTATGGTCATATCGAAAAAGAGGGTCACGCCTTTATTCGCTGTTCGAAAGTTTCATCGCTACATATATGTATGGACGCCGATTAAATTTGCTGACAGATCACAAGTCGTTGTTGCATATTTTCGGATCCATGAAAGCAATACCGGCTTATGCGGTAAATCGACTCGATGGAAACGATGGAAACTGATACTTATGGGATACGACTTCAATCTAGAGTATCGAAGCACAACTGAATTTGGACAAGCAGACATATTGTCACGACTCAATCCCTCTCGTCCAAACCGAACAGGAGATATGTATTGTGATAGCCAAAACGTAGCAAGATATTCTCACCGTTTACGGAACTTTCATGAATGCTCTGCCGGTGACCAAAACTTCGATCCAGGAAGAGTCCAGAAAAGTCTTAGAGATATCGAAGATCACCAAAATGCTCAAATAAGGATAATGGCCAGCAATGCCAGAAGGAAACATGCGTGATTGGAAAGCTCTAATAAGGCAAGGATCCCACGTCGCCATGGCCTTTCAGAACGGGATCTTCCATTCCATAGGTATCTTGGGACGCTGATTTCAAATCTGCCCTCCAAATTTGCTAAACGATCCTTATAACAAAGTTGAAACCTCATTCTCCCCGACGACGTCGTGCACATAAGGAAATCGAGATTGCAACGGGATGTGCAGCAGTGGCGCAGCTGGTGGCGAGCCGCAGTGGTAGGAGTGTGCTCGAGGGTTCGAATCTTTGAGGTGTTTGCCGTTTTGCTTCCTTTTGTTAGGATGATTCAAAACACTCTTAACTTACCACCTCATCATTGGCTGCTCATAGGTGCCTGTATAATGAGTTTGCGAACATCTGGTACACGCTTGGGCAGTGCCTGCCCGCGACTGTTCATGGCACCCATGGCGCACGTGCCAGGTATTTTTGCGCCAAACGCGTGTGATATACGTGTTCCGGAGGTAAAACTACCCCGGAGTGCCGAGCGCAAGCCAAATCTGAAGTTTTGATCTCACTTCGAAAAAAGTGAGTATTCGTTCGTGTCTCCCTTTCCCGCCAGCACTCCTAGCGTTCGCTGATCACGGATATCACTTCTTGATAGGGCAGTCATCAAAAATTCAACAATGACATAGTGCTGAAATCAGAGGACCGGAAATGGCAAGAAAAGGGAGCCAAGGCTGTATTTGTGGCAAAACGCGAATGCATAGATCCGCTAAATGTTCGAAATGAGGGCAAAAAAGTTGACGTTCACACGTCGAAATCACTTTCATTTCTATTTGGCAGTATATCCGTCGTTGTCTGCTTTCAATTCAATCTACAGAAGTTTTCAGAACGTAAGGTGAAAACTTTCCTAAAATGATGCCATCCCAAGACCAGAGTCCCCTGACACGTACGCTATGATAGGGGACTGCTGAACTTTTCGAAGTTAGGTCAGGATTTCAGATTCGGCTAAAAATTTGACTACACGGGATATTTTACTCCTTAATCACGAGTATCACACTCTTTTTGTTCAAAATCATTTGGCACTTGTGATAAGGGTGCCAGGAGCTGCCATGCGGCAATAGTCACTGAAATTGTCAGTAAGTGCTAGCGGAATGGTCGTGCAGGTAATTTCAAGCAAGCGCTGATGAGGAGCCGCTGTTTGAGCCCCCACTGGCTATATTGCCGATGAAAATTGAAGATAAGCGTGACAGGGGATTGATCCCGCGGCGACTCTTCTGTGAGCGGCGACCACTAGAAGTGTGCTATTCTGCTTCATAACTCTGTTCGTTTAGCAGATTTGGAGGGCTGATTTGAAATCAGCGTTCGAAGGTCATCTAGTAATATACACCCCTTCTTGAATGACCATGGTGACCTGGGATCGTTTCCTTGTAAGACATGCACTGTCAGTACAAGACGAATGCCTTCATTTTGGCCCCAGAATCGTCATTCCATATTCTCTACGTGGAAAAGTACTAAAGCAACTACACAAGGACATCCAGGAATGGCGCGAATGAAAAAAGGATATGTCTGTTGGATGAACATCAACCGAGACATTGAAGAAAACGTGCGCCACTGCAGTTACTGCCAAGGAACAGCAAAAATGCCAAGGAAGACTGCTCTCAGTTCATGGCCCGATGAGAAGAATAGAGTTCACATCGACTATGTCGGACCCATCAACGGAGAGATGTATCTTGTGGTTGTCGATTCATACTCCAAATGGCCTGAAGTTTCCGAGATGTTGTCGTCTACAGCGAAAGCAAACTGGATAGAACTCAAGATGTTGTTTGCACGATACGGAGATCCGAGAGTGATTGTATCAGACAAGGGAACACAGTTCACATCAAGAGAATTCAAAGATTTTTGTGACGAAGAAGGCATAGAGCACGTCCGCTCACCGCCCTTTCATCCACAATCAAATGGACGAGCGGAGAATTTCGTGGATACTCTAAGAGATCACTACTGAAACTGAAGGAGGGAGGGAGTTCGAAAACTCTCTCTGAAATTCTGGAATGCCGTCGGAAAACATCATGCACGTCAACTCTTGAACAGATTTCACCAGCGAAAACGTTTCTCGAACGTCAGATGAGGACTACCTTGATATTACTGAAGGAAACAGCCGGAGGTGGAAAGGGACCAAGAAATGCAAGAATGGAAAATTATTCAACCGTCACCACGGAACAGGAGAAAGGTCGTACCAGATTGGAGAATCAAGATGGATTCATAACTACCTTCCTGGACACGAGCAGTGGATCTGGCTCATGTGAAGAGTCGTATCGGGCGAGTTTTGTACGACGTAGTAATGAAAGAAGGACAGCGTGTAGAAGAAATGACAACCAGATGCGAGCAAGATCAAAAGAAAAATAACACCTATGAAGAACTGCAAACACTTGACGATCATTGCTGGGGCAAAGGTCGACAGCAAAGATCGAAAGAAGCTCAGCATGAGGAAGGAGACAAGTCTACTCATGGTTTTGAATGCCATGATATGGCTAGAACCACCTCGACCGCATAACCGCAGACAACGGACAGATGCAAGCGACAACGCCGTCCACCTAGCCGTCTTCAACTGAATCCGAAAATAACACATATGTGATACATTCAACACCAGTTGAAGCCGCACGCCACGCGCGCATGATACGGAAGGCTTCGATGGAAGCGAACAGCCGGTGGAACGTTAGCACCACTTAACCATGCGTTGTTTCGCGAAACGAATTAGCTAAACTTTCAATAAGCTGCCCATTTCTTCTGAAGCTCACCGTTCGATACGCGCGGTGAAGTGTGGAGATAGAGTGGTGTCTGTAAACAACCACCATGCATCGAACTTCAGGATTCTTTGGCGGTCGGATAATGAATGACGTCAATAATTTTGAAATAGAAATACCCAGCATCTACTATCGTATTTCTTAAACATTACCATACATTCTCAGCAACACTGGGGAGCTTAGCGGTCCCATAGTATAAAACGAAATTGAAAGGTGCGTCATCTAGAATCTCACGAAACATATACCTGTCCTTTTCCTTTCTGTGCAACGCTTGATAGAACCAACGCCTCACTGCTGCTGGGACACCCGCTGTGAATTTCGTGAAATTCGCGTTTTGGCGCCTCTTATCAGCTCTTATCAGCAGTTATCACTTTTTGTCCCCCACCGAACATGTTCCCGTTCCACCCTCCACATCACTTGTCAGAACCAACGCCTCACTGCTGCTGGGACACCCGCTGTGAATTTCGTGAAATTCGCGTTCTGGCGCCTCTTATCAGCTCTTATCAGCTGTTATCACTTTTTGTCCCCCACCAACATGTTCCCGTTCCACCCTCCACATCATATCTTAAAATCACCTCCTGGCAATCACTGGTACCCGAGCTATGAATTCCCGTCATACAGAGAAACACACACACCAACAGAAACACTTAGCCGCTCATATGTAGTAGGATGAGTTTTGGATAATGATAGTAGTTTCTCTGCAATAACATGTTCATTTCATTGTGTATAAAAGGCTACTCTGAGAGTATGGTTCAATTTGTCCTTCCGGTGGTTCAATAAACGGCTACGTGGGTGTACCTGCAAGGATACAACAGTGATAAGTGCAAACATGCTTCAGAACAGCCATAAATAGGCTAGGCTAGGGGCCACTGGCTTGTGCTAAGAACAGCTGGCTGCATTTCTTGCTCAACAATGTGCTTCAGGAATAAATTTCAGGCTGTCGGAAGATCCGAACCGGATCTGACGCTTATGGAGTGTTCATAGTTGGCGATTTTACGTGCGTTTAAGCGATTGGGCGCGTAGGCGAGTAGGCGAGTAGGCGAGTAGGCGAGTAGGCGAGTAGACGAGTAGGCGAGTAAGCGAATAGGCAGTAGGCGAGTAGACGAGTAGGCGATTAGTCAAGGAAGTGCGCAGGATATACTTCTAGTTATCAACTGTTGTTTGCATAGTAATGTATTGTACGTGATTCTTGGTTAAATAATTAGGCGCTCATGTTCTTGGGGGGGGGGGCATTGGAGTTGATGAGTCAATTATTGTGCTTGGAACTAAGCCTTAGGCAAGGACGGGGATACTGGATGGAAGATGTGAGCAGTATGTATTCTCCTTGAGGTTCCTCCCCTGTCCAAGGCTTGATCTTAGTGTCACTTACCATCGTCCCTTCTGTGATGTCCCCCCCCCCTCCAAAGACATGAGCGCCAATAATTAAATGAACGTGTACTCTGGTGTTCTGCGGCATGGTTCAGTTCATATCCGAACATCAGCACATCTAAGGTGAGTTCAATTAAATTGCGGGTGTCCATGGTAGATTCTTTTCTTATTGTGTTATTTTTAGCGTGTGCTTTAATGCAAACGTGGAGAACATAACGCTGAATCTGCTAAGCTTGATTTTATTTTAGCCTTTTCATAACAGAAGTCCAATAATTATACGAATCAAGATGTTACGTTAGAAAATACGAATTTATGTATCGTTTGAAAATTTAATTTCTAGAGAAGGCATTCTGGGAAGCATCCAGCAGACTTCATCTTGAAAATACCTCATAGGGACATCTAAAAAGTACACTTTCTATTCGCGCAGCTTCTTCAATATGTTTTGTACCATTAGCGAAGCAATCCCACTATATACAGATACTTTGATTACGATCATGAAACAAATTAAAGCGAAGGTGAAGGTTCTAAGCAAAAGAATCAGCGAAGAACACCTACCATATAACAATCGTAGATGATGATTAATAGCTTAATCGCCTACACGCCTAATCGCCTACTCGTCTACTCGCCTAATCGCCTACTCGCCTACAATGTCCTACGGGCGGAGCAATGTAATCAATACGTATGTAGTCTTCACCGCCTACCTAATCGACTACTCGCCTACTCGCCTACCCGCCTAATCGTCTAATCGATTCGTATATTTTTCTTGTAGAGAGATTGCCCAGTCGCCTAATCGCCAACTATGAACACTCCATTACCTTTTGCAGACGCGCGACATCCACAACAATGGCTGCTCACTGTTCATCGATAAAATGGCGGTCATCAACTATTCGTTCCTTTCTGACAGTAGCTACAATATTTTTGCTTACAGTGGTATTCTTATTGAGGCCACTGCTCTCGGTACGTTTCACCTCTACTGCCGATTATTGAACAGAACGCAGCGGCCACTGAAAAATCTCTACAAGTATCTTGGTGACCAGGAAAGTGGGTAATGCGAGACTGTGTTTGAACAGCCTTTCGATCCTATATATGTATCCGATTGTCCGATGAGTAATGCCGTTCTTTTTTCAAACAGAAGTTATTCTCTGAAATTCCTCATTCTACACATCGGTCGGTTAGAATTCGGTTGCTCTACGAATTTCTACATTTTTGCTCTGCAATTCTTCTAAACCTGAATTTCGAACATGAACTCCAATTTGGACTTTAGGAACTCCCAAGCCATGCAACCACCACCACTGCATTGCACCAAATTCCGACTTATGATCATATTATTTTTTCTAGTAATTTTCGTGTGAAAGGGTAACTCATCCGATGCCTTAGATTGTAGTTCTACCTCTCGTTTTTCGGTTACTTTCCTTATATTTCATGAGATTTATTTTATTGTAGTTTTATGATCGTGGTAACGCTTTGCTTTTTGAGGGGATACCAATAAAAATTGTTGTCGGACTTCAAAAAAGAGGTCGCCGCAAAACTGTTGAACGAAACAATCGCGCCAGATTTGAACTGGATTCCCGCCGAGCACTAGAATTTCTTCAGGGATTTTGAACGTTATGAAGTTTAGAAGAACGGCTTCTATCACTATATCAGAAATGAAGGTCGTGTAGGTAAATATAAACGTCGACCAAGTTGTGCTCTGTCATTTAATTTCCTTCAAAACTTTATTTATTAACGGAATAATGTTTCGTGCGTATGATAGAATCCCAAAATTGTCAAAGTTTAAAATGTGGCAGGTATCGCCTATGTCAGGAAAGCTTAGCGACATTTGGGCCCATCTTGGCATGAAGATGAAGCTGAGCCGACTACAATAGGATCAACATTTGCCCGCTACGCATGAGTGTTTGTCTGTCGTTTTTCTTCGTTTTCTTTCTTTTAGTAATGCTTCGGGAAGAAAAAATCAGAATCAGGCGGAAAGGAAAAACATGAGAATGAGAACAGAAAAGCGTTTCTGTTCCCTAAAAAATTGAAAGCAAAATATTAAAACTCTAGCTTGCTCGAGTGCATCGTCAAGCCAAAATTGGCTAAATTTGTCATGATTTCTCGACATAGATAACACATTTCCCACTCAGAATTGAGCTTGGGATCCTTCACACGCACGTAACGTTAGTCCGACAAAAGGTTTCGGAAAAGATTCTATGACGGAGCACGACTTGGTAGAAGGGGAGGTTCCTCTCGCGACAGGCTCTAATTTCTATCAAAAAGCAGGAAAGTGACCTTTGCCGCTCTTCTAAATTCCTTATTATGTAAAATCTATGAGGAAGCTCCTGAGCTCGGCGCGAGCTCTGCTGCTTCGTTCAATAGTTTTTCGACGCCCTGACCTTTTTCAAAGACCAACAGCAGCTTTTATCAACCTCTCCTTAAGAAAAAACTTCTATCATAAAAAGTTTCCTATCACGGAAGTGAAAAGTATTAGAAAAACATGAAGTGGAGTTTTTATTGGGACATCGTCGCCTTTCACACAGAATGTACGAAAAAAATCCTCGATAAGTTGAAAGCTTATGATGATTGGCAATTTCACATTTATATCGAACATAATTTCTCACTAAAAGTTTCCCTGAAACATTTAAATTTCTTTATTCCCAAGAAACTTTCGGTGGATCATAATTATGGGACGTAGTATGATTATGCGTCCCAGTGTACATACACTGCTCCCGTGCACACTGTGCACTGCGCGTAATCATACTTGCACCTCAAATTTCTCAAAACTTGCATCTGAAGATGTTCTCGAAATGCTCTAGGAAAGAATTGTGATCTATGTAGACGCAGTTCCAAATACCAAGACAAAATTTCAGTCAGAGGCAGAATTCCAATCAGAGGAAGCAACAATTTTTTTATTGCCACTTTTTTTTGAATACTCAATTCTGGCTATAACGAAAAATCGTACTACCACAGCATGTTCCTGTGCTGCGTCTCGTTTTTACCCGAACAAGTTTTGAAACTATAATATCTTTAGGTTTCTTAGATTATGGCACAAGGAAAGCGGCAGTCGGACTTCCGTAAAGAGAAAATTCCAGCAAAAAAGGCGTGGAATTTGCGCAGGTGTCAGTTCCCGCCGGAATCCGGTCGGGGTCACTTCATAACAAGTGATTTCCTCGAGGATCCCACAGTATATGATACTGTAAGAAACCAATGTTATTATCGACCGAGCTAAGCGCCGTATCATAAAAAAAATGATACATTTTTATAAATCCGGGTACGAATCGAAAACTTTTTCGGGAGATAAAGTTTAAATTGATATAGTTCAAAGTGTTTGAAAAACATCATGTCTGAAAAATCAGAAACACACTTCATGTGAAAAAAATCATAGAGAAATACAGATCGATCCTCTTAGAAAGTTCCTTAGGAAGAGGGCATCATTTTATGTGTGATATTTTGAAGACTCTGACCATACTCCTAATCTACTGAATTTGCATACACGCTAGCTACAAAGTAAATGACCGATCTGAGAAAGAAAAACGTCAGGAGAGTAAAGACACAAACCAAAAATGAATAATGGAAAAAGAAACAGTGTCATCACTTCACTCGAATTGACAATATTTTCTACGGAGAATAGCTCGCTTTTCTCTGAGATTTTTTTTACTGGGAGTGCATTTTTTTATTTGCATGACACGGATCTTGAGCTGTGCGGAAAACACCTTAAACTGCACCCATTGAGACCTTACCTTTTGAAAAGGTTTTGATTTTCTACCCGGCTCAATGAAGTTGCATTATATCCTCATATACTGCGCTAGTCTCGTCAGACTGTACCTAAGGAGGAAGTGTAAATGTTGATTCTGAGCACACCCTGCTCCAATGTTTTCGAAGTTTATCGCCTAACTTATAACTGGTGCCAAAGAGTCCTAAAGACTGGGAAAAAGTGTGTACAGGGTGTGCAAAAACCACGGTAACAAAATAAAGTGGCAATGGAAAGGCAACGCAGCCAGGACGTTACAAATGGAAAACAACAGTGTATTCAGTGGAAGTAATCAAACAGAATACAACTCATTTCTCGGGCTGGCCGCTGTCTGCGTTGATCCCTGGGTGAAATCATGCTGGGAACGCAAAGTGAGTGTTGTTTAAGTAGTTGACATCAAGCTCGTCTCTGGCTCTTCAGTACCTCGATGCTCTAATGATAGTTATAGCAGCCCACCGTCATCAACAGACTCCGAGCGAAATAACGCACTCGATTCAAATGGATGGGTAAGGCTGCTACTCGTGGAATTGGGAAAGCACTGCTGCACCAATGGTGCACAATATTTGCTTTGTGCACAGATGGCCTCCCTCGTAGTGCGTCCAGTGGACCCTCTCAAAGGTTTCTTCAGCCAGATGCATTCAAATATTAGGTTTGGAAGAGCCCGAGTTGTTTTGAAAACGCTCTTGTCACCATATTTTTTGCCGACCCTGTAGACTTCAAAAACAGAAGGGAGGTCAGCAGCCTTAGGTGGGTGTACGTGCAACGGGATTGATGGAGTTGTATCTCGGTTCAGGAACTCAAACCCCGAACAAAATGGATGAGGTTAGATAATGAGGAAAAATTGAATGATGACTTTGGCGTGCCGCGCTCTCATGAGGGCGGAGTTTGAGCCAAACTTATAATTCGGTTCCAAGAAGTCTGGAGACCGGAGAAAAGTGAACAAGTCCGATACAGGGCTAACCTTCCGTTGGTCGAAGTCGGATGAGGAAGGTCGTACTTGGCCGACCGAAAAGGGGGAGGGGGTCGTACTTGCAAAGGATACGTCGCAGCACGTAGGTGAGAGGCATAACTTTCGAGTGCTTCTCCAACTTCCAGTGCTTCGCCATGAACACAAACGAGAGCATGGCGAACCTCGGAGCAGAAGTCTGCTGCTAAAGAGTCTCTATATGACTGTTCACGTACGCAAATATGCTAAAAAAATCAACGTCTGAGGAAAATCAACGTCTTCAGACTGGACTTGAGTTAGTAAAAGAGTGACCGCTTGGGTAGATTGATTTATGGCATACAAGAAAAGTTTGGGAAAAAACATTAGCCTGTCGGCGACCTCTGAAAAGTTTTTAGCATATGTTATGAAGCACAAAAATTGTGCGATGTCATGGTATCCTTATATCTCATAAAACTGAGTTTGAATAGAGCTGTGAGGGTTTGAGTGTTGGAAACTCTTACTTTCAAAAGAGCAGCTCCGAAATGCATAAAAGACAGTCCAACAGTTCATTCGAACGGGTCATTTCGGAAACAAAGTCAAGTATTCGTTGGAAAGCTTTTGCTTTCTCCTAGGAAAACGAGAATTGCAAAAAATTGAATATAATCAAGTGATAACAGTTCAAATTCAAAAAAACAGTGCTCTGCAAAAAAATCGGTCCGCGATTTCCACAAAACGGTTCAGCGGTCGATTTTTTGACCTCCAATTCTGGTAAGTATAAAAGTATTTGTTGAAAAGCTCAAACCTTCTAGTTTATCCCAGAGAATCGCTAAAGGTTCATCCTGAAGAATGTCATAGTCACTAAAAGCTAAAAAACCGGCTTCAGAGAAAAAACGGTTCAACGGGGCGATTTTTTTTCGAACACAAGCTTCGCAAAAGAGTAAGTACTTTTCAAGAAGAAAACAGTCTGTTTTTTTCTTTAGAATACTCGCACCACTTCTTTCGCTCTCGTCTCTGAAGAAAATCACACCTTTCACACAAAGGATGGCCATCTCTGTGATTTTTTTTGGTTCTCTATCCCATAACTGACACAGTTTTGAAGATGCTGCACAAAAGTGGGAGTTTTCTGTAACTGGCGGCCTCGTAGATCACATATCTCCTTAGTGTTAAACAGAATTACGATCATTTGAAAATTAGAAGCCCGCCTCAGTCTATGCGCGCTTGGCCGCGCCCGGCGCTACGGCGCCCAATCTTGTGGTGACGTTCGATGCAGTAGTACGAAGCTTATGCAAACATACAAAAATACCAAGTGTACAGTAGTGTTTGGGGCGGGGTTCATCAAGACTCGGTAAAACAAGGGGGTAGTAAATTTTTTTACATTTGTCCAATGTGACGGTTGATCCCGATCCGATAACCTAAGGGAGACCAAATTCTACTGATGGATGGAATATACCAAGAGAAGGAAGAGTTAGCTAGGAAGCATTATCAATATAACTGCCCTATTGCGTACTACTGCAATCGCATCTACGCCCGAAGCGGGTCCTTTCTTGAGCACTGATCAAGTAAGACGGAAAACATTCGAAACCGTGGAACTTTTTCTACAACGCGAGTCCAAGCCTCATGCTAAAACTGTTGTATAAGAACGAATAGCGTTGGTTGGTTCTCTAAAAGGCATTGAAACTGAAGAAGAAATGAAGAAGACCCTGAGAGCGCCGCTCGAATCTAGGATCTGAATCTCAGTGAGGTTAGATGTGGTACTACAGAGAGACAGAGCGACCAGTAAAGTTGAAATAGATGAGAGATGAACCACGCTGATATCGGCGTTTGTGGGGAAGGTTGTACGGGGGTCGATGGTTGTGTGTACGCGACAGGAAGCCCATCGCGCGGCGAGAAGACAGAGACGCAGGCTGGGTCGCAGCATTTATTATGAAAGGTGGAC
The DNA here is from genome assembly GCA_002352805.1 of Teladorsagia circumcincta. Lineage (NCBI taxonomy): Eukaryota > Metazoa > Nematoda > Chromadorea > Rhabditida > Trichostrongylidae > Teladorsagia > Teladorsagia circumcincta. The sequence continues at coordinate 32,344 of KZ345670.1, read as the reverse complement.
GTACTTCACCACAGTACATACTATACATTACTTATCATTACTTTCATTTATCTTAACACTATATCGCTATTGTTTCTCTCTCGTGGTTCTCATTCTTCCAGCTCACCCGGTAAGTTGCAGCGAGTTTGCCAATCATTGTATTTCCCAGCCTCAATCTGAAATCTCTTGAGGATTTTTTTATTTTGTTTTCTGACCTCATATTCTTTTTCTTATGACGCCCTCCTTCGAAGATTTATTTACATTACCAACGTTTGTAGTGTAATCCAGCCTGTGAAGAGAAAGGTCATGCCAAATCTACTACCTCTCTCGTACGGCAGATGTTCCACAACGTCTCCTTCCGAGATGAGGTGAGTGTTATTCTCTCACTTGAGGTTGACATTACTAAATGTGTGATCACTAAAAAATTAAACGGGAACTAAATCTATACAATAATTACCGTTGAACAAAGTGCAACCTTACACTCGAAGGTTCCGGTCCTACACGAAATGCGACGGTGATTTATTCCGTGAAACAGAAATCCATCCATCCTGTACATTTCCGTATACCATGCTGAACCCCACCATAAGTTCCCACCATTCTAAGCTCCATCTTAGAAGAGAGGGGAAAGCGCAACTTGGTAACGACGTTTCTTGTTGCTGTTCTGCTTGAAATATACAGGGCGCTAATGAAAGGAAGACGTTTTGTCTCATTCGGATACATTTAAACCCACTTTGATATATTCAAATTAAATACTCCAGAATCAGGATGAAATAGCAGACTCCGTTCGAGAAAGCACTCCAAGACGGCCTATAAATTGAAACATAATTGTTTGCGCACTGATTTTGATAGACGAACAGCGACCAAGAAAGAAGTGCGACCTCTGTGCCGACAACATGCCACTGCCACTGAAACGATGCTCCGACTGATTATGCATAACAGTGAGAAGATGGAAACACGTTGCGCGGAATATAGAACCATTTCGTAACGAAAACGAAGGACACAGTGATGGCAACACACAGGTGGGCGCATTACAGGAGCAGGCAGAGCGTAGAAAGGGTGAAGTCTTGTGCGCTCAATAGCACACCTTTGACTGCAAAAAGGTTATCATCATCATGGTGAAAATCGCCCGAGGAAATTGCAATAGTTCGTCGAGGATTCTCGCTCTCTCGCACTCGCTAGCAGTCTGCGCTCGACGCTACCCTTGCACAGTGGAGAGCCGTGGTCAAGGAAATCCTCCACCGCTACTCACCCCGATCGTAATCTTTACCTCCGAACGACGCGATGCGTACTCACACCAGTGTCTTTTTGCACGACACGTGGCTCCTGGTTTTTTCACTTTATCCTGTGAATTGCACCATAACACTATGAACAGAGCAGTACGCCTAATAGTCAAATGCATTTGTGAAGGTTCTTGAGCCATGCGAATTCATGAATCAGTGCATATTGTGTTTATATGTTTTCCTTTTAGTTTTATTATCACAATAAAAAGTATGCAAGAGATGTAGAAGTCAACACAAACCGGTTGGATTACAACAAATAATTGCTTTCAAATTGCCGTAACCTAGAATTCAAACCTATAGTTCTACTTTGGAAAAGATCGGCCCCATTGAGTATCGCTGGAATTTTTTTGTGCTCCCACGCCTTGAAATCGCCACTCGAACTCGTTGTGAGCCCTACGCGGTCAAAAAGATAAAAACCACGATTTACCGCAGAAAATAAAAAACTGCAGTGACATGATATCACAAACCATCCACATGTGCAGTATTGTGTTGGGCCGTGTGGTGATTCTGAGAAATTAGCCCAACCTCTACAAACTTTTCATCAATTGGCTGCTTATAATTTCACTGTTGAAAACTCAGCGCGTAGTTTTGCCAAAATTGTTTTTTCAGAGACTGCAAGTCACAGATTACTTCATTGTACCACCTCATGGATTCTGCAATAATTCGACATTCGTTGTGATTGTTCCTGTTAAAGTAAATGATAGCATCCGCAGAGACGACTGGCGGTCAACCTATGCGCGCTCATCCATTCAACAAAAGGTAGGATCTTCTCCATGTACCATAAGTATATCTATCCATCTGAAGCAACGCCAAAATAGCTAAGAATTATCACATCAACAACAGCTCCAAGACCCACGCTTTCCGCGAACAAGTTTTCTTTCAGTAAGCTGGAAAAAAGATTTCACTGAATATGTCCAACAACTCGAGGAAAGTGTGATGAAATCTTTTTCGCTAATCAAAACAAACACTTTCCCATCAGTTTTTCACAGCGCATCGAAACAGATTATGTTTTGAAATCTTTGTCGGCGTTAAAATATTCCAGAGTCCGCGATTGCAATCGCCAGTTGACAAAACTACCACAAAAAAAAACTTGAGCATTGCTCATCCTCTCATTATTGGTCTTCTGATCTTTTTGTAAGTGAGCCATATTCTTTCTTGTGGTAGGCACCCTTCATTTAAGGAACGCTTGCATCTCATCAAGCACACCACTGCTCACCTCCACCCATTTTTGTCCTGTTTCTGAGCTTCTATTAAAAGCAGTAGTGAAGTTCACTACTCCTCCTGTTAAAGGCAGAACTTATGATGAAAAAGCAACCCATTTGAAGTTAAGATAGGGTTGGTGAGTGGCACCAGAAAGAAGGAAAACCCATGAGAAACGACCCAGAACCCAAAAAATTGGACCCTTCCCTTTCCCCTCGATCTCGGCATTGATGCGGGTCCCCTCTTCAATATAACGCTCCCTCTGCTATCTAATCACGCGCGGCGTATAGTCCTGTGGCGTTTGACTAGATAGACGGTGGGCGGAGGCAGTCGGACCCGCCAAGATTGCGCATGCTAGCTCTCCGAGGTCAAATCTTCCGGTGCCGATTGCGTGTCTGCCCGGACTTTCAAGAGGTTCGCCGGTCTCCCCACTAGACAATTTCTCCCTTCTTCGACCTTCGTTCTTTCCGTAGACGCCTCCTTTAATTAAATTATCGTGGTATACCATAGGCCTGATCACGCGGCGCGAGAAGTGCGCTGAAATGTTCATTTCAGATTACTACTTTCATTAGGTCCCAGAGAGGTGCATGTGTGTTAGACTGCCACTTTCATTAGGTCCCAGAGAGGTGCATGTGGGTGGGTGCGAACAAGGCAGGCTGATAGGAGCACGACCAAAGGACACAACTAAACATTTACTCAGAAACATGACCCATCTATCGATATAAAATTACGCAAACGATTAACAAATTGAAACGATGAGCCGGGGATGCGCGTCTTATCCCAGTCATTCCTTTTTCTCGTGCTTACGCGAGCTCTTCCAATATTGTTTACGTAACTCTATGGAGCACCATAGCTAAATTAAACGTTGTGGCTCACCTTGTTGATAATTATGTTTCAGTTTAGCAGAGGTTTTTAAGCTTTACGAACTTGGCAGCTCGGTTTTTTCCTCGCTTTCGTGTTACTCTCATTGCCATGTAGATAAAAAAGAGTAGTAAAAGTAAGTACCGACCTATGCCCACACGCACAGCGAGCGTTCGTTTCCAATTGAAGAAGCAGATCGAAAATATACGTACTTCCTCTACCGCAAACGCAAAGCCTTTTTTCTATTACAATTTATTTATTTATTTATTATTACAATTTATTTATTTATTTATTTATTTACAGGGTGGCTACTAAATATTGGCGCACATTTCAAAAGTCCATTCTAGATCACCTATCGATAATATGTAGATCAGAACTATGAAGTAGTATGGAAACTAGAACTTTCGTAATACCTTCCTGCTTATTACCTCTATCGGTCGTCTCCAACAATGAAGGTTTCTCCCCATCGTTAAACAATTGCTCTCTTGCGAGCAGTGGTTTATCAGCGTCGGAGATTGCTCGACGACTTCAGATGCCCTCAAGAACCGTTCAGCGGCTAGTCAAGCAATACCGCGAGGAAGGCAATATCGAGCCAAGGAAAAGGACAGGGAGACCACGTACTAAGAATACCCCTCGAATACGCAAGATTATCAAGAAAAGAGTTGTTCGCAATGATGGAGTGAGCCTTATCAAAATTGCTAAGTTTGGAGTTTCACGCAGAACAGTCCAAGTGGTTGTCAAGAAGGATCTCCACCAGGGTCAACCGTCCGTTGGACAAAGTCCAACGAGGGGGGTCGTATTTGGCCGACCGAAGGGGGGGTCGTACTTGCAAAGTTCAACGTC
>KZ345670.1:15234-25989 GCA_002352805.1 Teladorsagia circumcincta | reverse complement strand
TGATGTGCGTCATGGGCAAAGTGACTCTTTTTTTGCCCCCCCCCCCCTGTAGAATAGAAGAGCATCCAATACAATAAAAAGAAAAGATGTGAAACTTAAAAAAGCGGAAGGTACGAAGACCTAAGTAAGAGCCCACATCGAGTGGTCTCAACAATTAGGGAGCATAGAAAGAATGTGCAGTGAAGACCCAACTATGGCATCTTTAGCGTCTAGAATGTAACTTGTACCTAGCACAAAGCTAAATAACATGCACCAATACCTTTCGAAGCCCACAGAAGGAGCAAAACGTGGGTACGGGAGACGTAGTGATCAGAAGTCCGCCGTGCTACAGACCTGCATCAGTCGGCTAGGATGCCCGGTCTCCACGTACGGAGTCAGGGAGCTTCCGCAACTTCGAAACACAGGTTCACCGACCACCCTCGTGGAATCGGCAAGTTAGGTGAGTTGCACAACAAGAATCCAACGAAACGTCCGGAACACTACGAAATGCTCCTAGACTGTGTTGGCTTGGGTAAGATCGAAGAATGATCATTCATACTTCTCAGAATCCAACTACCCATACTGCTAGGAGTTTGCAAATGCCTGCTTCCAAACAGGTGTGGACCATTGGATGCAGGGCAAACGACTCACAAAGAGATATTCTTTCTAACCTTCTATAAGCAGAAGTGCCGACAGCTATCACAATGAGCAAAACAAAGTGAGGCTAGTGGTTGGTGTTACACCAATATATGGGCGCCGTGAACAAGGATATCATGTTGTTGTTGTCGTCGTCGCAACTCAATGCACTGAAGAGGCGGACCATCGGAAGGAGAAGTTAGACGAAGCAATTGATGGCCTGGTGGCATCCATATAGTATCTGAGTAAAACCGTATGCCGAATCCAGCATGTCGTAGCTATACATCGGAGTGAGAAGGTGGATCAAGAGCAGTTGTTAGCTTTGGCATCCATTTCCTGAAAAGAAACCATACATCGAATCGCGGAATGTCGTAACTACGTACTGGAATAGTCTGCGAGATATTTGTAATATCGAGAGTTGCCAGTTGTTTGCTTCCATAATCTCAGGTGGAAGCATTTGCAAACATTTAGCGCCCCGAAAGAAAGGCAGTTGAGGGTCTGGGCTTGGAAATATCTGCCGGAACGTGCACATTGTAGAGAGAGCCACTTCACACGACCCCTGCAGAGCATAAACATCCAACACTTACTCGACCTAATCTTGAGCAGATCATTCAGGAATCGTCTGTGAAGGAGGGTTTCCAGATTGAAGATTTTTAGCCTCGCACTTCAGCTAGGTAGATGCTGCAACTGCGGAGTATCTCCAATACGATTCCCTGGCTCTCTGACCTTGCGAGATTCATTTCTCAAGTAAAGAATTTCAGTAAATGTCTGTTGGACTTTTTCAATTTGCAGTTGTAGTTTACGTGTACTACGGCTCCACACTGGAGAGCCATACTCTAGGACAGGGATGACATAAGCATTGTAGAATTCAAGCAGCATAGGGCTATCATTGCATTGCATACTTTTACAAATCGCAGAAAGTACCGAAAATGCTTTGCGTAGGACCTTTTTTTATATGTGGCACGAAAGTCAACTCGCGATTCGAGAGAACTCCAAGATCCCGCACCTCCTGTGTGGTAATGAAGACATAGTTGCCAGAAGAGTGCTCCATGTATTCCATCCTGCCAATATGGAGAACCGAGGTTTTCGCGAGATTTTCAGGTATATTCCAAGCAGAGGCCCTCTCCATCATGTTCGGAAAAGAACGAAGAGCATGAACACATCTTCATGGGTTTCACTGTCATAGATACCGTAGGCTTTGCTGTCATCGGCGTACATGCGCATTCAACCAAATTATGTGTTTCAAGCTTCCTAGGTAAATTATACTTATCTACCAGAAAAAGGGGTGGCGATAGAACTTTTCCCTGCTGAACACGCTTGTACATGAATAGCGTCTAGAGAAGGAATTTCCAACCCTGACAAAAAATATCCTGTCTTTCAAGTAAGACTAAATTCAACATAACAATGAATGCCTAGCTGTTGAAGTTCAAAAAAAGCTTCACATGATCAACTCTACCAAAAGCCTTCGACAAATCAAAGTATACAGCCACTGATTTCACAGAATCAATCGCTAATTTTATCCCTTGCCATTTTTTCAAGAATTCTTACGGGGCGCGGAGTAATGCTGAGCGGGCGATAAGAGGAGAGAAGCACATAATCATCACTTTTCGGAATCGCTGTGACGATAGAAGAAGGGATTTCGTTAAACAGCAGCGAGGCATTGAAGGTCATTAATAGTGGTTTATAAATAGAGTGCGCACACTTTTTGTAGATAGTTTGAGGAGTGTAATGTCTTGGCACAAAATATCCGATTTCGACTCGGGGAGATTGGTTATTGGGGAAATCTTCAACGGAAATCTTCATCTTTAGCCAGACAACATACACCGCCACCTTTTTGGTGCATGCGATCATATCTGAATAGCCTATGTGAGAGATTTGTGATAACTTCAGAATCGGAAATTTTAGGAGAAAGCCACGTGACAGTTATGAGTAGTATATCCGGTCCACTTGTATTAAGCAAAAGATGAAGATGATGTATTTGTTTGAGAGACTCCTAGAATCGAACAGTAAACAAATTAAACCCTGGGAGAGCCATAACAGGTTAGACGCTCCTCGCAGCCTGCGAACAGGGTAGCTTCTGGGCTGGTCTCAGGTCACCTCGGTAAATTACTCAGATGCTCGGTCATTGCGCTTGTTACATTCCTGCCTGAGGTCATAGTGTTACTTACGCTCTGTAGCTGTCATATATTTCCTGATATAAACTTCAGAGAAGACTGAATTACGCATACGATGAGAATTTGCAAGCGCAGTTATCCAATGGGATTGAGACGGTAGGACTAATTTTACAAGACGTAGACGAGAGTCATTCAACTTACCGAGAAGATATACCTCTAGAGGTCGACACTCCGAATCCAAGAGTGTCTAATACGCCCATCATTTTTGCCTTCAGATCCTACTGCTAGCCGACGGATGAAGCTCCGAAGGAGCCTCAGGGAGCCCAACGATGACCAGGCTGCGCGCATATATCAGGTAATTTGGTCGCAAGGGCCCTCACATTATTGATTTGGACCCTTACTGCGCTGCGAAATTCCGTCTAAAATCTTCCTAACAAATAACTGAGAGTAATCCACATGTACTAGGTACGCACCTCCTACCTGGTCAGAGCGATTCGAAGGAATGCTACTTAGTGAGCCATTAGCTGCCTCATGCTTCTCATTATCTTGTCGTGTGGAGTTGTGGCATAATGAGGCCAAAGATGACCAACATACAATCGAACGCACAGCGCTCGGATCACCCCAAACGGACGTACACTAAATGCAGAATAAAAAAATTGGAATGGCAAAAAACAACAGTTGAAACAAACCGCAACAAAAGCTGGATCTGTGATATATCTCAGGTGATAGAAAGAAATACCGCAGATTTCAACCCACGAATTAGTTGGGACAGAAAAAATAGCAAATATTCCACAGATCGAATGCGACCGTCCACGGACGTTGCAGAGCGGTGACAATTGCAAGTTGATCATATCGATATTCTACCGCATACCCTCGACTAACTCCCACGAATTGAAAGTTGTTGAAATGATTTTTCGTGCTACCCAACTTTTATATAGATACACTCGAAATCTATGGATGTGAGGTAAAACGGCGACGGCAAAATCGCACCTCTCCTACGTGGCTCAAAAACGTGCTGTCCTCAATCTTATTAAGCCGCTCCAATCGCATCGATTGAGCACATTCAATGGGATTCAGTTTCGACAGAGTTATGCACTGTAGCAACACTGTTTTTTTTTTGTATCAAAAAAAACTAAGGAAATAAATTGCATTCCGAAGCACCAATTATGAACTTGACAGCGCCAGCACTGTTGGGCAACATTCTGGATCTCCTTCGCTAAGGCTGTTGGAACCGTTTGGAGTGATTTTTCTACTGACATAAAAATATCTCGCAACAATGGATTGTGTGGTTTCTAAAAAAAGCGTAGATAATGACATGAATCAACGAAACTGCGTGGTTTTAGGTTTTTTTGAAATATCCCTCTATCAGATTTGTACCCCAGACCGGACTGTCATATCTTTTAGTTGTTGATTAGTTGTTAGTTAGTTTAGTTTAGTTGTTAGTTTTATTCTGACTCACACTTCATCTGTGACATCAGCACCTCGTGAAGTAGACGTGTGTGTAAAAGATATTCTGGAAAGTGGGGCATGACGCGAGGGTAAGATAACATCTCAACTCCTGACCAGACCTTAAGTGGCAGTTTATTTTCCTACTTCCCCCATCCTCTCCTCCACCTCTCACCACTCCAGTGCCACGCAGGGTGAAAATCGTGTCGAGGACGTGATCGCAGAAGTACGACCCCCCCCCCAAAATCGAATTCTTGGCACGACCCATCCTATTTTGATTCTCTTCCAAGGAGTGTAGTGATAGTGTAGTGGTGAGTACGTCTGTCACGTGTGAGACACGGGTTCAATTTCCGACCGGAGAAAGTTTCTGCAATCTCACAGAGTTGCCCATGCCAATGCGAATATTTGAGAAGTTCATTCCGCGATAGCTGCCGAGCGGTTTGGCTCTGGGTCAGATTTGCTTATGCCCCTTTCAAAACCACCGGAAAGTACACCTTCTATGAAAAGATTCTATTCCTCAATTTTCGAACCTTTTGAATAGCGCTCGGTCGGGTTAGATAGAGCTAGGCCTGCGCTGTAAAGCAGTATTGAAATTGCTCTGGAAACCTTCCTTGCAAAAAGATAGGAGCTTTTGAACTTCTTCGAGTCAGCGTCGAGGACGGGAAGATTTTCATGCGAACTTTTGCCACTCAAAGGGCAATATCTCTCTGATTTCTTGAGCACCCAGAAAAGTGAAGACAAATTCGGAAAGCGGAAGGTTTGCGCTTTCTAATAGTGTATTTAGCTACATTCCAGGCCTCTTTTTGAGGAGATATTTGCATCGAGGTCGTATCGAGGTCGATCGCTAATCACTCAAAAAGGTGCTCCCTTTCTCGCCGTTGCAGAATATTTCATAGGCAACACTCGAATTGTATCTAGAATGCAACCTTCCAGCGTAGGCATTATGAAAAGGGGCAGTCGACATCGCCCGCTATTGTCTCATACGCCATGCATCTGACCGTCACTCAAAGCGGTTCACTCAATTGAAAAGTGTTATATGATGATGACCTATTGACAGAATGTGTATTGTAGTAAACACATCTCGTACCCCTATAACCGACAAGCCGCTTCATTTGCTTAGGCCTTTTCTTCACCATTGTCGTTTTTGCAACAGCGTTCCTTACAACAGAGTCACTGTCAGCGAGGTATTAAGAGCGAGCAGAAGGAACATTTCATATAAAATTGTCTCGTGCATCCTCGTTTTCTGCTGCGGTATACGCTCTTCCTCCTATTTGCACCACAATGCCACTGATGCGCTCGCTGCCGACTTTCACAGGTACGACCCCCATGACCCATCCAGACAAGTACGACCCCCTTGTCGAGGATTTCCTCGACCGTTATTCATCCTGGTGCCACACAGCTGCAAGTGTGGCCCACGGCGCCATATGGAACGGACCAAGGCTGTGCTCAGTATGTGTCTAATCAATCAGACATCATAAAACCACATGCACCAAACACAGGAGCTCGAGGCCTTTGTTAGCGAGTGGGCATTCCATTAGCTGCCTTCATTTTGCGGACGGACAGACAGACACACAGAACTATATGCATGCATACAGACGTATAAACTGACACTTACGTCCATATCCAAAAGTTGTGGTAGGAGTGCCACCAGAAATTATGCAGCGGCAGTCGCACTTGATAGATGTCCCGCGGATTGCTGCTCCTAACGTATAGCTGAGTATCAGAAGAGCATGCTGACAGCAGCTTCCTCAGTCACGACTCCCGATGACACGCCCATCCCAATCCCGAATATGGACCGTAGATTAGTATTTTGCATAGTAGATTGATAATAGAAGGAGGGAGTGGATGTAATCCCTCCTCCACCACTCTCATCGCCATCAGAATATGGCGTCATCCACTGACGCCGCCTAGCTCAAGGAGACCACCGTGATTGCTCCAGCCTTCAGGTGCTACATTGCATATCGAATAAATTTGGTGATAGAGAGTCTTCTAGAGGAAGTAGCTCCGATTATGCAACTCATCTGCCAACCAAATTCTCAAAAAACATCGTAATGGTATACGGTTCGTCGAGAACCGCATTTAGTCAATCTGTGGGCTAGGGTTCCCTAGCAGATTCTTTTGATGTCGCCAGTGTGGAATGTTTTTATAAAGTGCTTTTACCCATAGAATAAGCTCTTCGAATCGTCGGAAGCATTCGGTTTGTTTTAAGAGGTGCGACTGATATCGAATTCGACGATACGAAGAGCTTATTCTGTGACCATTCAAAAAAGTTCTTTGGCATCCTATGTTGTACACTGGTGGGCAAAACCTAAAGACGAAATAGGTTGCGTAACTTTTCAACGATTCAGTGGAACTGGATAAAACTTTGCGAGCATGATGCTGAAGGCCTTTCAGTTATGCTTTATGCACTAGACCATATACATCGTGTGGTACGCCTGAATCTGAAGCCAAAAGGGACCGCCCACGTGGCACGAGAGGGTTGGCGGAATAGAAAACGAAGGAGTGTACTTACCACGGCGGAGGCTATGTGGAATACAGTGGTGTTCTTGACTGCAGCGAGTCTCGGAGACAGCATTAGCATGACTTAACGCAAGGAAGAATTTTTGGGTAACTGGAAGAGGGAAGATGTGTTTGGGAGGATGGTGTTGCTCACAGAATTGTTTTGCGCTCATGGAGAGCAATATGGATCACAGCCACTGCTGCCAATAGAGGAGTAGATGGTGGATCACAAACAAAAACAACAGCAGGTGATTGATACGACTTGTGACAGGCAAGAATGGGCCCACGTCAGTTGCAGGCTGCAGTTGCAAAAACATATATCAGGTTTGCAAGACATGTAATCCCAGGCTGAACATAAGTACAGTGACCGCATAGGCATGGTATCTCAGACTGACCAACACTATCACGTGTTCCTTCGGAACCCGCGCATCGGCGGGAACATTTGCTAGATGCTAGGATTCTATCGATGGACCATCGATTTGGTAGACCACATTCTCATCTCAGTTAAGATCAATTTGGGTGTGATTAGGGATTTTGGATTTACCCGCATGTGGCGAGAGTAGCATCACGTAATGTCCCCAGGAAAATGGTTCAACATGATTGTGTAGGTAGTTCATTTAATATGGTGTGGGGAGGCATAAAGTTGTAGTGGCGTACCCACCTCCCAAGTCGTGATCGCGGAATGCTTTCTCTTCGACGTTATGTGTACTCCTCACTTACGTGCATCTTCTTCAAGGGTATCTTTGACCTTAACTTCAATCGTATAGGGGCAAGGTGCGAGCATCGAGCAGCCCAAGTGGGAAACTCCTGGAATGAGAGAATTTCCTGCGATTGGTGGAGTCTGCCCGCTTCCTCTAGTCAAATTCTATGGAGCACATGTGGCGTGCATTCAGGACAGCTATTGTAGCGCCAACAACTGTCCAGGTGTCAATCGCGGTCTTCAAGGAATGGACCGCTTCTCTGCGAGAACTCTCAAAAATCCCCGTAACCTGTATTGGAGCACATGGCACAGCATGCTTCGCAGTCCGTAGTGTTCATACACCCCATCAAAAACCAGCTCCTCTCTTCTGAATTTCTGCCGTGAGTTGGAGTAGCCTCACCCATCGACTTCCAGACAGGGTGTTTAAAGGAAAATGTGTTTTCCAATCGTCCCGTTGCGTTTTTTTGCAGGTAACTCTCTGCACTGTAATCGTAATATTTACTACTATGTGTGTGCCAAATTTGATCGACCTAGGTTAGCTAGAAATCAGATATCATGTGAAAGTTACTTTCGTCCCTGAGTTTTGCACACCAATGTATTTGGGTTTGAAACGAATGTTTATTTCCCTCTGAGCTACACGGAGGACATGAAGGTAAGCGAGAACCAGTGGTCGGAAATTTGCGTGGAAACGTTCCAAAGGTATGATGAGAAGAATTTAGCCTATATTTTGAGAAATATACATATTACACCTTAGCTTATTCCCTTCTTGAGTCTGGGTGCAAATCACTTATAAGCTTTATAGTACGGGTACAGCGTGCTGTTCGCTGTAGGACTAGCGAAGTCTAACGAAGTCCAACGAAAATTGCATCTAGAAAGTCAGCTTTATGGAGACCTTCTTCAAGCCGACTTTGACGACGTATATCACAATCTAACACAAAAGGTGAGTTAAATGCATTTTACTGTTAATCGTTCCAAAATACGCGCTATCGGTATATGAAGCTATCGTTTACTGTCAGCAGAGGAAGCATAATTATTGCAGGTTTTTTAGGTGCTGAGTGCATTGCGCTTTGTATTTTCTTCATGCCCGCAAACAAAGGCTTTCATAAAAGTCGATGATGACGCTGGATGGAACATTAGACGGACGAGAAATCTTATTTTACATTATCTTGATTATAACAAAGTATATGGACAACTGTGAGAGCCTTTTCCTCGGATTAGACAGTGGCAAGATTTTTTTTGTGAATATTGCAGAGATGCTCATCGAAAACCAGATAACAATAACACCAAATGGTAGGTTCTTTTTAGAGAAAGTGTCATTTATTGAAATTGCAAGCTCTATTTTCATAGTAATGTATCTACGCTTTGGAGCATTTCTTCCTTATTTCTTGCTAGTGATGCATTACCAAACTAAAAGACATTGGGAAACATTTCGCGATAGCGTGTACGAATACCTACAGATGGTAATAGAATCATTCAATAAAAAATCTCTACTCCTTTGTTTCAACACCAAGTATAATAAAGGCATGGTTATATTTAGATTGCATGAAACATGTGGTTTTTATTTCACGTTTACTAGTTTTTCAAGACGTCCAACCATCTCCGTAACAACTAGGGCTGGGCTATGTACATTTGAAGAATGGGTATTATGGCGACTTTTTACTTCTGTTAGAATTAAATGCGTCCATGAAAATGACCTGCTATTTACAATTCCTCAATTGCTAATATTATAATTATCAAAATGTAAACAAGTTAGTGGGTAGAGTAGTTGATTATCCCTACTATATATAATGTGCTTTACGTGTGTGTGTGTCGTATGAGTTGTGTGTGTGTGCTGTGGGTGTGTGTGGTGTGTGTCACAAATATCCCTAATTCCTCCAGATTCATTTGGAGAGACCGGTCAAGTGCGATGGGTGCAACATATCTAACCACATACGAAACATACATCAGCCCGCCCACAATGGGCAGAGCGCGCCTACAGTGGCGTACATCGAAATGAACTGCAATCTGTACTGACTGCCAAGATTTCCGTTTCAGTGACAAAACGACCCCGAAACTTGGCAAAAAGTAGGTTAAAATGTGCGTTGGTAAGTCACATCGAATTAGGGAGACCCACCAATGGTGGGCGGGACGTTCTAGAAAAAGGCGGTCCTTTATGAAAAAATTCATAACTCTGTTGGGAGTAAGTTTATAGTTCCGAAAAAGGTCAGTGTAGGGGAGCAATGCTCGGTGTTCCTTACATGCGCGGCGTAGGCGGAGGCCCGCCCACAATGGGCAGAGCGCGCTCTGGAGTGTACAGCGTTTTTTACAAGCCCTCATAATTTGGACGGAGAAGCTTTAGGGAGCTGGGAGAAGGTGCTTGAAGGTGGGTGTAGGAGTGGATGTCAACTGCTATCCTGGGGGGGGGGGCGGGGCATGACGAAAGCGGGCGGAGTTTGCGGCGAAAATTCATAACGGTCCCGAGAAGTCCGGGAGTACGGGAAGAAGGTGGGTGGAAGTGAGTGGAGGAGTAGATGTAAACCGTGTTCGGGGGCGTGTCATGACCAAAGTGGGCGGAGTTTGCAATAAAAATTTATAACTCGGTTCAGAGAAGGCCTGGAGTTCAAAAAAAGGTGGATGGGTTGTGGGCGGAAAAGTGGTGGTCGGCTATCGTCGGGGCGGGGCATGCCTAAAGTGGGCGGAGTCTGCTAAAAATATTTATAACTTGGTTCCAAAAATTCCGGATACGGATATCGGAAAAAAGGGAGTCAAGTTCCAACGGAAGGGAGGTCGACCGCTATTGGTGGGTGGAGCGCACACAAACCTAGGCGGAGTTTGCCCTAAACATATAATTTAGTTCAGGAAAGTCCAGGAGACCGGAAAAAGAATGGGTCGAGTTCGACACGCACGGGAACACAACTGCTAATTGTGGGTAGAGCGTACACGCAGAAGGGCGGAATTGTCCACGAAATTTTTTAACTCGGCAGATAGTCCTGGAAACCCTGAAAAAAAAAAGAATTGTGTGCGTCGACGAATTGAGGTCATTTGCAATCGATGGGTTGGGAATGCAGCAAGGTGTGCGGAGTTCGCCAGTTCACAAGTTGCTTCCAGGAAGTTCCACGGTAAAAAGTGGGGAGAGTTTGGCGAGGAAAAGAAGGTACAAGAAGAAGGTGGGACATGCAACAAATGAGTCAGAGTTCACCACAGATTCATAACTCGGTCCAGAGGCAGTCCAACACTGGGAAAAGCGAACAATTACTCGACGAAGAAGGCATAGCCAAAGCCATCGGTGGATGGAGCATAGGTAAATCGGATAGAATTCATCCTGAAAGTCAAGTAATCGTAGTCCATGGAGCCGAATCCGAGACGCCGCACCATCCCAATCTGTGCGCAACGCGTGCGGCG